>CANNZV010001708.1:0-133640 GCA_947561585.1 Caprella mutica
GTAGATAGATCCTTTCCTGTAGATAAATCCTTTGCTGTAGATAGATTTTTGGCTGTAGATAGAACTTTTGTTGTATATATATCTTTCGCTATAGATTGATCCTCTGCTGTTGATAGATCCTGTGCTGTAAAAAATCCTTTGGTGTAGACAGATTCTTTGCTGTAGATAGATCTCTTACTGAAGATAGATCACTTTGCTGTATATAGATCCTTTGCTGTAGATAGATCCATTAGGGTATAAAGTTCTGCTGTTGTAAATAGATCCCTTGCTGTTGACAGATCCTGCTCTGTAGAAAGATCTTTTGCTGTAGATAGATCTTTTGTTTAAGATAGATCCATAACTGTAGATTGATACTTTGCTGTAGAGAGATCCTTTGCAGTAGATGAATCCTTGACTGTAGATAGATCGTTTGCTGTAGATAGATCCTTTGCTGTAGATAGATCCTTTGCTGTAGATAGATCCTTTGCTGTAGATAGATTCTTTGCTGAAGATAGATTCTTTGATGTAGATAGATTCTTTGCAGTAAATGTATCCTATGCAGAAGATAGATCCATTACTGTACATAGATCTTATGCTGTATAAAGATCTTTTGCTGAAGATAGATCCTTTGCTGTAGATAGATCCTTTGCTGCAGATAGATCCCTCATTGTTGATAGATCTTTTGCTGTAGATAGCTCCTTTGCTGTAGATAGATCATTTGCGGTAGATAGCTCCTTTACTGTAAATAGATCCTTTGCTGTAGATAGATACTTAACTGTAGATGGATCCTTTTCTGTATATAGTCCCGTTACTTTAGATAGATCATTTGCTGTAGATTGATCCATTGCTGTAGGTAGATCATTTGCTGTGAATAGATTATTTGCTGAACATATATTCTTTGCTGTAGATAGATTCTTTGTTGTATATAGATCCTTTGCTTTAGACAGATCCTTTGCAGTAGATAGATCCTTTACTGTAGATAGATCCTTTACTGTAGATAGATTCTTAGCTGTACATAGATTCATTGTTGTAGATAGATCCTTTGCTGTAGATAGATCCTTTGTAGTAGATAGATCTTTTACTGTAGATAGATCCTTAGCTGTAGATAGATCTAAGATCCTTTGCTGTAAATAAATAAATAAATCCTTTGCCTTGGATAGATCCCTTGCCGTAGATAGATCCTTTGTTGTAGATAGATCCTTTTCTGTAGATAGATCTTTTATTGTAGATAAAACCGTTGCTGTAGATAGATCCCATACTGTAAATAGATCCTTTGGTGTAGATAGATCCTTTGCTGTAGAAAAATCCTCTGCTGTAAAAAGATCTCCTGCTGTAAATAGATCCTTTGCTGTAGATAGATCCTTTGGTGTTGACAGATCTTTCGTGGTAGAAAGATCCTTTGGTGTAGATAGATTCTTTGCTGTAGATAGATCTCTTACTGTAGATAGATATCTTTGCTGTAGATAGATCAATTGCTGAAGATAGATCCTTTGTTGTAGATAGATCATTTGCTGTAGATATATCCCTTACTGTAGATATATCACTTTGCTGTAGATAGATCCTTTACTGTAGATTGATCCTTTGCTGTAGAGAGATCCTTTGCAGTAGATTAATCCTTGACTGTAGATAGATCGTTTGCTGTTGATAGATCCTTTGCTGTAGATAGATCCTTTGCTGTAGATAGATTCTTTGCTGAAGATAGATTCTTTGCTGTAGATAGATTCTTTGCAGTAGATGTATCCTATGCAGAAGATAGATCCATTACTGTACATAGATCCTATGCTGTATAAAGATCTTTTGCTGAAGATAGATCCTTTGCTGTAGATAGATCCTTTGCTGCAGAGAGATCCCTCATTGTTAATAGATCTTTTGCTGTAGATAGCTCCTTTGCTGTAGATAGATCCTTTGCTGCAGATAGATCCCTCATTGTTGATAGATCTTTTGCGGTAGATAGCTCCTTTACTGTAAATAGATCCTTTGCTGTAGATAGATACTTAACTGTAGATGGATCCTTTTCTGTATATAGTCCCGTTACTTTAGATAGATCATTTTCTGTAGATTGATCCATTGCCGTAGGTAGATCATTTGCTGTAGATAGATTATTTGCTGAACATATATTCTTTGCTGTAGATAGATTCTTTGTTGTATATAGATCCTTTGCTGTAGACAGATCCTTTGCAGTAGATAGATCCTTTACTGTAGATAGATCCTTTGCTGTAGATCGATTCTTAGCTGTACATAGATTCTTTGTTGTAGATAGATCCTTTGCTGTAGATAAATCCTTTGTAGTAGATAGATCTTTTACAGTAGATAGATCCTTAGCTGTAGATAGATCTAAGATCCTTTGCTGTAAATAAATAAATAAATCCTTTGCCTTGGATAGATCCCTTGCCGTAGATAGATCCTTTGTTGTAGATAGATCCTTTTCTGTAGATAGATCTTTTATTGTAGATAAAACTGTTGCTGTAGATAGATCCCATACTGTAAATAGATCCTTTGGTGTAGATAGATCCTTTGCTGTAGAAAAATCCTCTGCTGTAAAAAGATCTCCTGCTGTAAATCGATCCTTTGCTGTAGATAGATCCTTTGGTGTTGACAGATCTTTCTTGGTAGAAAGATCCTTTGGTGTAGATAGATTCTTTGCTGTAGATAGATCCCTTACTGTACATAGATATCTTTGCTGTAGATAGATCATTTGCTGTAGATATATCCCTTACTGTAGATAGATCACTTTGCTGTAGATAGATCCTTTGCTGAAGATAGATCCTTTGTTGTAGATAGATCCTTAGCTGTAGATAGATCTAAGATCCTTTGCTGTAAATAAATAAATAAATCCTTTGCCTTGGATAGATCCCTTGCCGTAGATAGATCCTTTGTTGTAGATAGATCCTTTTCTGTAGATAGATCTTTTATTGTAGATAAAACTGTTGCTGTAGATAGATCCCATACTGTAAATAGATCCTTTGCTGTAGATAGATCCTTTGTAGTAGATAGATCTTTTACTGTAGATAGATCCTTAGCTGTAGATAGATCTAAGATCCTTTGCTGTAAATAAATAAATAAATCCTTTGCCGTAAATAGATCCCTTGCCATAGATAGATCCTTTGTTGTAGATAGATCCTTTGCTGTAGAAAGATTTTTTTCTGTAGATAGATCCTTTTCTGTAGATAGATCTTTTATTGTAGATCAAACCGTTGCTGTAGATAGATCCCATACTGTAAATAGATCCTTTGCTGTAGATAGATCCTTTGCTGTAGAAAAATCCTCTGCTGTAGAAAGATCTCCTGCTGTAAATAGATCCTTTGCTGTAGATAGATCTTTTGGTGTTGACAGATCTTTCGTGGTAAAAAGATCCTTTGGTGTAGATAGATTCTCTGCTGTAGATAGATCCCTTACTGTAGATAGATATCTATGCTGTAGATAGATCATTTGCTGTAGATAGATCCCTTACTGTAGATAGATCACTTTGCTGTAGATAGATCCTTTGCTGAAGATAGATCCTTTGTTGTAGATAGATCCTTTGCTGCAGATAGATCCCTTATTGTTGATAGATCCTTTGCTGTAGATAGAACTTTTTTTGTAAATAGATCTTTTGCTAAAGATTGATCCTTTGCTATTGACAGATCCTGCGCTGTAGATAGATCTTTTGGTGTAGACAGATTCTTTTCTGTAGATAGATCCTTTACTGAAAATAGATCACTTTGCTGTAGATAGATCCTTTGCTGTAGATAGATCCTTTGCTGTATAAAGTTCTGCTGTTGTAAATAGATCCTTTTTTGTAGATAGATAATTGGTTTTAGATAGATCCTTTGCTGTAGATAGATCCTTTGCTTAAGATAGATCCTTAAATGTAGATAGATCCTGTGCTGTAGAGAGATCCTTTGCAGTAGATAGATCCTTAGCTGTAGATAGATCTAAGATCCTTTGCTGTAAATAAATAAATAAATCCATTGCCGTAGATAAATCTCTTGCCGTAGATAAATCCTTTGCTGTAGATAGATCCTTTGCGGTAGATAGATCCTTAGCTGTAGATAGATCTAAGATCCTTTGCTGTAAATAAATAAATAAATCCAATGCCGTAGATAGTTCTCTTGCCGTGGATAAATCCTTTGCTGTAGATAGATCCTTTGCTGTAGATAGATTCTTCGCTGTAGATAGATCCTTTTCTGTAGATAGATCCTTTTCTGTAGATAGATCCTTTTCTGTTGATAGATCTTTCATTGTAGATAAAACCGTTGATGTTGATAGATCCCATACTGTAAATAGATCCTTTGCTGTAGATAGATCCTTTGCTGTAGAAAAATCCTCTGCTGTAGAAAGATCTCCTGCTGTAAATTGATCCTTTGCTGTAGATAGATCCTTTGCTGTTGACAGATTTTTCGCTGTAGAAAGATCCTTTGGTGTAGATAGATTCTTTGCTGTAGATAGATCCCTTACTGTAGATAAATCACTCTGCTGTAGATAGATCATTTACTGTAGATACATCCCTTACTGTAGATAGATCACTTTGCTGTAGATAGATCCTTTGCTGAAGATATATCCTTTTTTGTAGATAGATCCTTTGCTGCAGATAGATCCCTTATTGTTGATAGATCCTTTGCTGTGGATAGATCCTTTGCTGTAGATAGAACTTTTGTTGTAATTATATCTTTTGCTATAGATTGATCCTATGCTGTTGACAGATCCTGCGCTGTAGAAAGATCTTTTGGTGTAGACACATTCTTTTCTGTAGATAGATACCTTACTGAAGATAGATCACTTTGCTTAAGATAGATCCTTAAATGTAGATTGATCCTTTTCTGTAGAGAGATCCTTTGCAGTAAATAAATCCTTGACTGTAAACAAATCCTTTGTTGTAGATAGATCCTTTGCAGTGGATTGATCCTTTGCTGTTGATAGATACTTAACTGTAGATGGATCCTTTGCTGTATATAGTCACATTACTTTAGATAGATCATTTGCTGTAGATTGATCCTTCGCTGTAGGTAGATAATTTGCTGTAGATAGATCCTTTACTGTAGATAGATCCTTTTCTGTAGATAGATCCTTTTCTGTAAATAGATCTTTTATTGTAGATAAAACCGTTGCTCTAGATAGATCTCATACTGTAAATAGATCCTATGTTGTAGATAAATCCTTTGCTGTATAAAGATCCTCTGCTGTAGAAAGATATTTTGCTGTAAATAGATCCTTTGCTGTGGATAGATCCTTTGCTGTTGACATATTTTTCGCTGTAGAAAGATCTTTTGGTGTAGATAGATTTTTTGCTGTAGATAGATCCCTTACTGTAGATAGAAACTTTGCTGTAGATAGATCATTTGCTGTAGATCGATCCCCTACTGTAGATAGATCACTTTAATGTAGATAGATCCTTTGCTGAAGATAGATTCTTTTCTGTAGATAGATTCTTTGCTGCAGATAGATCCCTTATTGCTGAAAGATCTTTTGCTGTAGATAGCTCTTTTACTGTAAATAGATCCTTTGCTGTAGACAGATCCTTTCCTGTAGATAGATCCTTCGCTGTAGATAGATTTTTTGCTGTAGATTGAACTTTTGTTGTTAATAGATCTTTTCCTATAGATTGATCCTTTGCTGTTGACAGATCCTGCGTTGTAGAAAGATCCTTTGATGAAGACAGATTCTTTGCTGTAGATAGATCCCTTACTGAAGATAGATCACTTTGCTGTAGATAGATCCTTTGCTGTAGATAGATCCTTTGCTGTATAAAATTCTGCTGTTGTGAATAGATTTTTTGTTGTAAATAAATCATTGGCTTTAGATAGATCATTTGCTGTAGATAGATCCTTTGCTTAAGATAGATCCTTAAATGTAGATTGATCCTTTGTTGTAGAGAGATCCTTTGCAGTAGATAAATCCTTGACTGTAAACAGATCCTTTGCTGTAGATAGATCCTTTGCAGTAGATAGATCCTTTGCTATAGATAAATCCTTTGCTGTAGATAGATCCTTTGCTGTAGATCGATAGTAGTGGAGGTTCAGGGTATTGATTACACGTGGTATTCTTGCAAGGCTATAATTAGGACGTGGTAATGTTGCATGGCTATAATTAGCATATTCGCGTGGGGTGATCGAGGGGTGAGATTGACAGGTGGGGAGATTGATGAGTGAAAAGGATGGTTTTTATATAATTTTGTGTTAAATTGTTACATAGAAAAAAGGATAGTTTGACAGGTGTAATAAATGTGTTGATGAAATATATATATGAAAGTTTGGTGTGTAATTGTGAATTTATTTGTTATATAGAAAAAAAAGGAGTGTGTGACAGATGAGTAATGATTTATTTGAAAAGGGTAGTAATATATTTTTTCCAATCGTTATGATTTCAATGTGATATACATAGAATTAGTATTAATTAAATAAATAGAAATGAAATAGAAGTGTTTAGTATATGGAGCCAACACAAATTGACATAGTTCACCCAATTAAATTTTCTTTCTAAACGCACCATATAGAAAACGATAGAATGAGCAGAGGTGGGGTACACTGTTCTAAAAAAAATTCAAATGTTATTATTATAATATAGACGGGTTGAAAAGGCTAGTAATTTTTTTTTTTTTCCATTCGTTTTGATTTCAATTTGCTATACATAGAATTAGTATTAATTAAATAAATATCATAGTTCACACAATTAAATTTTCTTTCTAAATGTACCATATAGAATCGATAGAATAAACAGAGGTGGGTATACTGTTCAAAAATATTTTTAAATATAGATTATATGAAATAATATTATTTAAGATATAATGTAGGCTTCTTCCGTCCATCCATCCATCTTCTTAGAGTCCAAGAGGTGCTGTGCAGAGTAGATTTAATAAAATAACATACACCCACTATGATCGCCAATTTGACTTTAAACAAGTTAGTGATCAGAGGAGGCGAATATATTTTATTATTTTCTCACAGAAGATCCAGCTACTTAATGCTAAAGAAATTTTCTAAATCAACTTAAAAGTATATTACATTAAAAAGACATTTTCTATATATATATTACAATGAATTCACCAACACTGAAAATCAACTTAAAAGTATATTACATTAAAAAGACATTTTCTATATATATATTACAATGAATTCTCTAACACTGAATATTAATACATTAATTTAAAAAAAAAAGAAATTGAACATTTTAAAAGTAAATGTGTATAATTCTATAGAAAATTCCTAATTCTTAATTCTATACACCTCTTTATTTTAAAAATAAGATCTTTCAGATGTTTCTCCATATTCTCCAGGAAGCTGTAGGCTATCACCTTTCTGTAAGTTAACAACTCTCTCCAATAACACATGTGTTGTAAGAATTTTCACCGTCGTGGCATCTATAACCATTCTTGATGGATGAGTCGAGTTAAGAAACATTATAACATAACTTCCGTTGAGACGAAATACTTCAATTGCAGATGGAAACTGTCTTATCGTGAACGAAAGTTCATCATTTGTTTCAGGAAATCTGAATCTTAATGATTGTAAAAACATTAAAAAGCTATGAATAGAAAATGGAATCCACGAATCCAAGTATTTAAACTTGATTCGGTCATATTGTGAATCATATTATGATATATCAAAATCTCCAATATTAAAGAGCTGTGTGATTGTCATGTTGGTCAGTTGATTCACACGAGAACACTAATTAGCTTCTCATCTAGGAGGCGGTGATTAGGTTACAGAAGGCCTACCCCCATCGCTTGACTCAGACATGTACATACATACACACAGAAGGGGAGAGAGTCATTGAGGGGCATACAATGATAATACAGCCTCATACAGTTTCAAACAAGTGTGTATGTGAACAACAATGAATGGTGTGTGTAACCTTGCAATCTTGTTTAAAATTTATGTGATTATATGAAAAGTGTGTCTATTTATTGAAAATTATTGTTTTTCATTACAGATGAAAATTTTGACCCGTGTTCCTCGTATGGAAAAAAACATAAATTAGATAATGGTAAGTCTACTCATGATAATAACGATACAACTAATGTACAATTATATATTTTATTTATTGAATTTTATTTTATTACAGAACAAAATTTTGAATCATCCCCATCCCTTGAAAAAAAATGTAAATTGGGGAGTGGTAAGTTTACTTGCATTATCCGTGATAAATAAATATATACATCTATATTTATTCTAATTATCTCTATCACTTATCCTGTAGAGAGAGGAAAAATTTCAGAAAAAAGAAATGACGATGTAAATAATATCACACAAATCTCAAACAATCAAAGGGAAATGAATAAATCTACAATTGGTGAGTATTATAATTCTAATTGTATAGATTAAATTACATGAATTTAAATTTAAATATTGAAGATGATAATCTCACTTTTTTAAACCAACACTACTTTAAATTTCATCTAGTAACTTTTTTTTCAGATCATCTCTCCCCTGAACAAATAAAGGAGTTTGGTGTACAATTATTAAAAAGGGCTATGAATTCACCAACACATTATCCAAACAGTGATTGGGTTGATTTATCAAACTCTCTTTCAAAATTTGAAGATGCACAAGCAAACAATGGTGATTATAATTTAATATTGATACATTTTATTCTTTATGCTTTAGTACATTATGTCATATTTAATTTCTTATAAATTTATCACAGATCAATACACACCAGAACAAATAAAGGAGATGGGACTGGAATTATTGCAAAAAGTAATGAATTCTCCCACCCCACCACCAGCAAATTTCGATTGGGGGAATCTGGAAATCATTCTTCCGTCTCTTCAGAATTCACAACAGATATTGGAAGAAGAAATAAAATCTACTATTCATCAACCAAGCGATGATTGGGATGATCTAGAAAACATTCTTTCAAACATCGAAGATGACCACTCAAACACTGGTAAATATTTTATGTTAACACACACATTTATTATTTTATATTATTCATCATATAACTTTTTTTTTAAATTGTTCATCATATAACATTTTTTTCTTTCAAATCTCAGATCATTACTCTCCTGAAGAAATGGATAGAATAGCAGGTATTGCTCAATATCTAGAGGAGGAAACGCAACCAACCAATGAAATAGGAGCTGGGGGGAAAAGGATAGAGTCTACTGAAGATGAAGGTAGATCCCCAGATGTTAACACACCACAACCTCCCATACCAGATGCTATCACCCCATCGCCTCGCCTCAACCCCCCATACAATCACATATAGTCTCAAATCATGCTTCTTCTTTTCAAAATCGTGTGATAACACAAACCATTACATTTTTGCCAGAATTTACACTACCAGAAGATTTATCATCATATTTAAATGAAAACATTTTCGCAATTCTTCATGAAATGGGGTATATTCCCAATTTTCATGATAAAATTTATGTAACTTTCACATCAAAATTAGAAAGATTGCAAGAAACAGGGTAGATAGAATCTTATGATCACCATACACACATTCCCAAATCCGACATTCAGATAGAGATGGTAGATCATTGGATTAATTTATTAATTACTAATCTGTATAATGCTAAGACAAAAGGTAGTGGGTGGACACTTAGTTCTATAAAAAGTCTCAAACTCACCATCTTTAACACTGAGAGAACATTAAAACGCTATGGAAAATATGTACCCACACCCAAAAAGTTAGGAGGACGTTATTCTATATTGAACATTAACACTAATACCAACTGCGTCCAATACTCAATCATCGCACACTTTATGATTGAGGATGGGACATTTCCCAAAAGAGATAAAACAGATAAGAAACACTATGAGAAAAATGTAGGAAAATATTTTTCATTCCCGGCTATAAATGATGGAACAGTTACAATTGAAGATTTCAAAAAAATAGAAAGAGCCATCAATCGTAACATAATAGTATATCAACTTAAAGACCATGATGATAGGTGTTCCATAAAAATAATACGTAAAAGTGAGAATGATCCAAATTTGCCATATATATATCTTTCCACGATAAACGAAGAAAATCATGTAGTTTTAATAACAGATATTCAAAGATTCATTCACAATGCTAGAAAGACAGATCAAACACGCCCACTTAACCCTTATTGTACTTTCTGTCTCAATACCATATCAGGGGATTATGCTAGACACATCACCATTTGCAGACAGTATAATTACTTACAAAATATTAAATTACCCGATGAGGAAGAGAAGTACAAGTTTAGAGCACTTGCAGCTACACAAAAAGCTAAGTATGTGGCTTTTTACGACTGCGAGTCAATATTACAAAAACATCAACATAGCAATATATTACACGAACATGAAATGTGTTCATATTCCTATATAATAGTGGATTCTGAGAATGATAATGTTGTTTCCTCAGGAATTGAAACAACAAATGATGCTGGTAGATTAATTGATAATATTTTAAATGATTATAAAAAGTTGGTAGGGATCTATAAATCCACATGGAATAAAAATATAGTAATGGGTGAAAATGATTGGAAATCACATAAGACAGCCACTAATTGTGCGTTTTGTAATAATAAGTTCATTCATCCAGATGGAAGTGATAAACACCGTCATCACGGGTGGGATAAGGAGGTTATCAAAAGGGATGGTAAAGTCATAAAAGGGAATTATATAGCAACACTCTGTTTTAGCTGCAATTCAAGTATTTCAACTAAAAGATATGAACTCCCTATACTTGCACACAACTTTTCAAAATATGATAGCTCATTCATTCTAAACGGGTTATCTAATAGGGATTATACAACAAACATCATTAGCAAAGCAGGTCAAAACATCGTTCAAATTTCAGTAGAATATGGGGGTAGCGCAGACACAGGTGATAAAGTAACACTTCGTTTTATTGATAGCTGTAGCTTTCTTCCAAGGAGTCTTGATCATCTTACAGAAGATTTGAAGAAGTCAGGACATGATTTTAATCTATTCAAGACAGAGTTAGTTAAAAGAGGATATTCAGATAATGTGATTCAATTATCACTGAGGAAGGGGGTATTTCCATATGAATATATTGACTCTTTCTCTAAACTTCAAGAATCTGAATTACCTGAACATAAATACTTCTTCAGTGCATTAAAAGATTCTAATGTTTCTGAAGAAGATTATAATTTTGCACAATTAGTTTACAATGAAGCAAACTGTAAAACCATTGAAGATTATATGAAACTATATCTTCAATGTGATGTTTTTCTACTTGCAGAAGTCTTCTTGAAATTTCGCAATGTAGTTTTTAAAGAACATGAGTTGGATGCATGTCAATTCATAACACTACCCTCATTGGCTGTCAGCTCAGCTCTTTTTAACTCAAAAAGAAGTTTCGATTTACTTTACAACGTTGAAGATTTATCACTTTTCGAATCCAATATACGGGGTGGTTTAACAATAGCTAATGAGGGATATAAAAAATTTAACAATCCATCACTATGCAACTTTGATCCTAATGAGGAAATATCAGAAGGGTTATTTCTTGATTTTAATAGCTTATACGCTACAGTAATGAATGATAAGCTACCTATTGGAGAAAAGCGTGAACTCACACAAAATGAAATAGAAAAATTTGACATTCCTAACATTGATGTTGATGGCGATCACACATATTGTCTATTGATTGATTTTGAAATTCCTGATGATATTAAAAAAGCTACTGATGAACTTCCATTAGGGATAAATCATTTCAAACCAGATTTTAATCACTTATTACCCTTCACAAAGGAACTATTTGAGAATCTCAACTTGTCAGAGTCTTATATCACGAAAAAACTCACAGCAACACATTTCCCGCAAAAAGAATATCTTATTTCAATTAAATTGCTTCAACTCTATCTAAAGTTAGGCATTAAAATTATAAGAATTCATAAAATATTTGAATTCAAACAAGAGTCGTGTTTCCGTAGCTATATAAACAAAAATATAAATCTTAGAAAAAATTCAAAGAATTCATATGAAAGTGCTATTTGGAAGCTTATGAATAATTCAGTATTCGGAAAAATGCTCTTTAATGCACGTAAGAATCAGAGGAAACGCAACATTTAGATTTAAGTAATTATCCACCAAACCATAAATTACACTCAGATAGACATAAATCACAGTTGGGGAAATTGAAATCAGAGCTTGCAAACTCTGAAGTCTCTGAAATTTGCATATTGCAACCGAAATGCTATTCCATTCTTACATCCGACAATGAAACAAAACAAACTGCTAAAGGAATCAATAATTGTAAACAACATGAAATGAGACATGATCTTTACGTGAAAATACATAAAAACATTGAATGTAATTATAAAACTGTCGAATGTGTAAACATTAGAAAAAAAGATTATAAACTATTTACAGTTACAAACACAAAGCGAGCGCTATCTAAACTTGACACAAAAAGGTATTGGCTTGATAACACAAAATCAATCGCTTTCGGGCATCCTGATATACCTGATTGTGATTATAACATTCCTCAACCTTGTAAAAAACGAACAGATATTCAACACACTAAACATAACCTACATATCGAACACACTCTAGATTTAACGGCGAGAAGATCTAAACCAGGAAGGGTGCATTTTGGACTAGAGTGAATGAATTAATCAATGTATGTAATTATGTAAAAAAAATATTAGTATGAATAAATATTTGTGACTATCTCTCTCTTGTTTCAATAAAACCTCATGTTCGTGAATATCCTGTTCAGTATTGATCTTCAAGATGATGGGTGAAGACTTTAATATATATTTGTCTAGTAAAGAGAATAAAAATATTTATAGAAATAATAAAGCTTCTCAATTCACGAATAAAATATTACCTAATTTACTTTTGAACGATGATTATGTGGTGGCTTTATCTAATATTGCTTTCTCACCCGAGTATCATTGCATAAAAAAATATGATCCTAATTTCTTTATAAATATTCACATTAAAACCTTCAATGATAAAGGATTAGTTGAAAAACTCTTCACTTCAAAATATCTGTGCAGTGTAAATATTACGGGAGTGTCCATATTTAACGCAATTCAACAATTAAATAATGATTTTGTTTCCTTCTTAATCATAAGAAATATTTCCAAAAGATCACAGAAACCAATTTTTAGATTTAAAACAAATGATTGTTATATTACACTGGGAAAACTTGACCATACAATAGTGGATGAGTCAAGTGAGTTGTTTTGGGAGTTCTCAGACCATATGGCCAGGTTCCTGGGGGTGGGTACTGAACAATCTACCGTCCCGTTAATTATTAATCCAGTTAAAATTCCAAGGAAAATAGAGTGTTTTTTTGTTTATACTGATATTGTTCATCCATCACATTTAGGAGATAAATCTATCAACATCATAGATGTAATCCCTACCGATATAGCAAGAGGGAAATTCGTCCCGCAACTTAATTACAAAGGGGTAAAGAATACTTTAATAGAAGATATTTCGATAAAAATTACAGATCAGAATGGAAATGAGATTCTGTTTGATGAAGATGTAGATGTTTTGTGTGTTTTACATTTTAAACTCAAATAATTATATATAAACTAGTGTAATTATATATTTAGCTCATTTATAAAAGTTCAAGCATGCGAGTGGCTTATATACCCCTGTCTGTGCAGGATTTCAACACCCTTTTTTCTAAAAGGGGTGGAGGGTTATCTGATATCCAAGTTTACCATAACAGAGGAGGGTCTTTATTATCTTTTGTTGGGAGATTTGCTCGTTATGCACTTCCATTTATCAAGAGTATAATTCTCCCTGAAGTTGGTAATTTTGCAAAAAATGTAGCTGATGATGTTGGTCAGGGAAGAAATATTAAACGTGTGTTAAAAGAACGAGGGATGGAGACAGCAGTTAACATGGGGCGACGTGTTGCTAAAAAAGCTAGAGGAGGGGGAAATAAGAAGAAAAAAACTAGTTCAAAGAAACAAATTGTAAAGAGGAAAAATAACCAGAAAAAATGCAAAAGAAAAAAAGATATTTTCAATACAAATAAGTTCCAGTTGTGAATATGTTAACGGTTAATTTATATATAATACCCACCCTATCTGATTTGGGCATAGTACCACAATAGACGGACACAAGTCAGGACATGGGATCTTTATCAGTTCCAACAACGAGGTATCACAATGTCATCTCGAATTTATTTCCAAATGATAAAAGGATATATAAGTTAGAGGCTGGTATTTCATCACGATATGAAATGGATATTTTACCATCCAATGTGAATATTAATAGTGAAGCAATAACAGATAATTACATTGAATTCAATATTAACGGTAGTGATCAAGAATTTATTGATTTGGATACATTATCAATAGAATTGAAGGTTTCGATTACAAAGGCAGATGGAGCAGCGATAGAAGCTACGGATAATGTCACTCTAGTTGATGGATTCGCTCATCGAATATTGGCAAAGAGTTCTATTTTTTTGAATAGTGTTCAATGTGAATCAAATGCATTCTTTGGGCTGTGGACTGTTGTAAAACACCATTTAAGTCTATCGAAGGATGAAATGAGTAGTCATGGTCGGAATATGTATTATAAAGCTCTTGATAACAAAATCCCACATACGTATATCGCAAATAATTTCACTCTCGCCTCTTTAAAAAACGATGAAAAAAGCATCCAAGCTGATTGCGTAACAGGAATTCATACAATAGCACCATTGAACATAGAATTAGCAGATTCAGGTTTTTACCTTCTTAATGGTGTTGATATGAGGATAAGATTTGATCTTGCTAGCAATGCAGTTGTTTTGGGTACAAACACTGATGAAAATTTCAAGTATAAGATTACTATGGCTAAAATATGGATGAAGAAGATAATCCCACAACCTTCAGCTCTCATGAGCCTTTCACAAAAATTTAACCTTGGAAAATAGTTTTGTGGAATATTTATACTCACGTCCTGTGATAAAGAATAGTATTATACCACAAGGGAGCAGTAATATCGTGTTAGACAATATTTTTAATGGTATTATACCACATCAAGTTATTGTATTCATGGTGTCTCAAGATGCCTTGAATGGGAATTTAAAGAAGAATTCTGGGTATTTTGATCATTGCAACATAAACTCCCTGCGATTAGAGGTTGATGGGAACGTTACAAGTTCTATCACGGGATCTATTCCATCACAACCAGCACGATTCTTCAATCACACCTTGGAGAATTTAATGGGAAAAGATCATTTGTTGACATATGAAAATTTCAAAAGTGGTAAAAGCATTTTCGCATTCGACTTGAGATCCACTAATTCAAGTGAGGTTCTCTCGTTAGAGCGTAGAGGTAATATGAGACTCTCTGCACAACTTTCTGTTAATCTTACAGAGAATGTGGTTATTTTCGTTGTGGGTGTAATTAATGGTATCGTACAAATAGATTCACGGAAATCAGTTAGAACCAATAATTTAATATGAATTCAAAACAATTAGAATCCGTATTTTTGAAAATTGGAGGTAGATTTCAGGGGATATTCACAAACGAAAGTTTGCAAATAAAAAACAGAGGGATATACATAGTTAATGTTATTTCTAACCCGAATATTTTGGGTCATTGGGTGATGTTTTACTTTGATATTAATGATAATGTAATATTTGTTGATAGTTATGCAAAAAAAACTATTTTTTATGGTGGAAATATTTTTAAATGTTACATGAAGTTTAATGTGAAAAGTTTTGTGAAAACTCAGCTGCAATCAAATGATTCACTAGTGTGTGGTCTTTATTGCCTTTATTTTGCATTCTATCTAAATAAAGAATATAGTATGAAAAGAATACTATCCCATTTTTCAGACAATTTTAGAAGCAATGATAGAATAGTTGAAAGAATTCTCGCAGAGATTGGTGTAGATAGATGTGAGATAAGTTTCTGTCCATCCTTAATGTACAATAAAAAATGTTTGGCTGTCTGTACATGCTCAAATACATGCAATAAATAGATTTGCTTCAATAATATTCATTCAGTCATTGAATAGATACATTGAAGGATGGATGTCCAGAGTAATGAAAATGAATGTATTATTAAAGTGTTGGAGAGTTTTTTATTCACTGGTGTTAAGGTGCTTAAGAAACTCATCGATATAATTGAAAAGAGTAATGGATATAAATCACTACATAAATATGAAGGGATTGAAATCAAGATGAATGAAGCTATTGATCAAATCAATAATGAGGTTAATGATATTCGACAGTTGATTTCTAAATCCCAGATAGAATATTCAAGATTGCAAGAATTAGAAGAGAAACTCAATGGTGAAGTAGAGTATATGAAGAATGGGATTAATGAACGTGCAACCATTGCAGTCGTTGAACGTGATTTTAGAGACATTGAATCAGAGTTTAATATTAAATTTAACAAAATTCAGGAGACAATGAAGAGGAATGAAAAGAACATTACAATTCAAGTTGAGAAAATATGTGAACATCTGTTTCATCTTCGTGAACGTGTGGATGCGGTGACTACACTCAATACACAGATCTCTACGATAGAGGGAAAAATAGAGTCTATCACTTCTGAGCTCATTCAAACAGGAAAAGAAATATCATGGATGAGGGAGTTACATGACGAGTTGAATATCAAAGTTGATGAAGTGTTAGTTAATAGAGATTGATTATGTATAATAATAAGTTTTCAATAAATTGTAATGTTCTAATTGTAATGTTTCATTATCATATAAAATAGATGGGTGTTGTTATCACTAGTGTAGTAATGGAGAGGATTCAGTCTGATGAAGTTGATATTTTTAATCAATGCGCTAGGGTTTTAATTGGTGGGTTTTCAGGTAGTGGAAAGAGTTATTTTACATCGAAGTTAATTCAACTCTACAAACATAAATTTGATAAGATTATAGTGGTTGGTTCTGAATTAGAGTGTGTGGAGGATGCAGGTGTTATTCGAGATGATGGATTTAATGTTGAATTAGATCACGATGGATTATCACCGATATTGATAATTTATGATGATATCATCTATGATATAAAGAAATTAAAACTCGCGGCGGAAGTGTTCGTTAAAGGAAGGCATAAGAAGGTTTCAGCTATACTTTTAACACAAAATATTTTTCTTCCGAGCAAAGAATTCCGTTGCATTTCATTAAATTCAACTCATATAGTTCTCTTGCGAATGAGGGATAGTAGACAGGTGCTTCACTTTTCAACCACTTTTCTACCACAGGAAAAACGAGATATGTTTTTAAAGTTGTATAAGTTGATTGTATTGAAAGAAAAATATCGTTATTTATTGATAGATTTTACCAAAGATCCAGATTCAAAATTACTTATCCGAACAAACATTTTTGGTGAAAGTTTTGAGACATGTATACAGATATAGACCTTGAAAACATTTATAGAGATTTGTCTCATCCTGCTGGGTTGGGGTCTATCTCAAAATTAAAACAAGCAGGGGTTGAAGACCCTGTAAAGTATTTGAATTCTAAAGATTCATACACACTTCATAAAATAACAAGAAAAAAATTTAAAAGACGTCCATTCATTGCTTCTGGACCTGGAAAAATTGTTTGTTCTGATATAGCGTATTTGAGGAGATATGAAAAACAAAATGATGATTGTGGGTATATGTTGATTTTCATTGATATATTTAGTAGATATTTATCAGTTTATATGGTAAAATCATTGAAAAGTAAAGATATAGTACCTAAAATGAGAGATTTTTTTTCAAATTCAATATATAAATGTTCAAAAATGCTCACAGATGAAGGAATAGAGTTTAAATCGAATGGACTTAATGAATTATTAAATAAAAATAAAATATGTCGATATAACACTTTCAATCGAGAGATTAAGGTTTCACTTGCTGAAAGGGTGATAAGAACTTTGAAGATGAAAATAATGCGATATATTACAGAATTTAATACTGAGAGATACATTGATGTGCTACCTATTTTAGTGGATACATATAACCATTCTAAGCATAGAGGGTTGGATTATAAAACCCCTACTGATGTTCATTTAACCACTGCGTGGAGTGAAATAGTAAATGCATTTAAAAGTATATATAAGAATCGAAGCAAAATAAATTATGATTCATTATCTAACACGTTAAGTGTGGGCACACACGTGCGTTTAGTGGAGGCTGGGACCACACAACACAAGTTTTTCAAGGAAAGTTTTCTCAGAAACACTAAAGAGATATTTAAAATAGATGGAGTAAATGAAACTCACACCATTACTTACTCACTGGTTGATTTGGAAGATAAGAGAATAGAGGGGAAATTCTATAAATCAGAATTAATCCCCGTTGAGAATACAGGAATATATAGGGTCGAAATTGTTAAAACACATAAAAATCGTGGAATTAAAAGATACCTTATACGGTACGTAGACTATCCTTTTTCAAAAAACCGATGGATAAACAAATTGGAGTAAAAAGACTTTCAACTCTTGTGAAAAAATTGATAACAAAAACTAATAGGGAGCGAGTTGGCTATATAAAGTCAATCAAATTGAATGAGTTAAAATTGTTGAGTGAAGCTTGTATAAATATTTTGAATGGGAATTTGAAAATAAAAAATAGAGTTAAAACTATTTTAAAAAGAGTGAGCAAAATATTGCGTAAATTATCCTCTCGTGCAATAAAGGCTAGTGAAAAACGAAAGCTCTGGGTGGGATTGCAAGGCCTGCACATATTGAATACATTGCTCCCAATATTACAAAATGAAATTCTTTTATCTAATTAATGCACAGGAATATAAGAATATGATCAAATTATGTGAAAAAAAAATATCTGAAGAAGAAGATGAAGGTGATTTGGAAAAAAAACAAATTGTAAAAGATGAACATTTACCTGACGAGTTGAAATTGCAGTTATTATCTCAGAAAAAGAAAATTGAGAAAGAATCCCCTGAGAAATATGAGAAAATGCATTCGATGGGGGATGAGGAGAGTGTAAGAAATGAGAGAATGCGTGATTCGAGAAATGATGGAATACAATTTGACAAGGGTGAGAGTGAAGGTGTGTCTGATGAAGATATAGCAACAATAATTAATACATTACCTGATAAATATCGCGAGGAAGGAAAATCATTATTACAACATTTATTACAATATATTACAATATCGAAATATGGATTCATTAAACATAAAAATTTCACAAATTTTCTCAGAATTGAGGATTTGTTACGAAGTTTACTGGTGAAGCGATCAAGAGTTGTACCTGGTGTACAAGATATACTTGATATCATACCTATAGATAAGGGATATATTCAAAACAAAAAGGTGATAACAGGAGGTGGGGTGAATCCTAGAAAAAAAAAAATTAAGTGGGAAATTTTCTGAGGGGGATGTAATCACAATTGTATGGTGTATAATGTAACTATAATATTTTTAAGTTAGCATGATATTTCCGAAGAAGTTTTTATGTGGGATGTTGTTCGTGAGGAGAGGTATTATTTTAGGTAACAGAATAGCTCAGTTGGGGGTAAAAAAGCTCATGGACACCCAATCCTAATCCACTGTTGGGTATAAATGACTTTAGAAAATTGTAAAAAATCATTCAGTTTGGAGATAGCTTTCTACTCGAAGTGTTGATAGTGTGTTTATCTGCGAGTGAGTGATAAAATGGAAGAAAATCTTAGTCAGTGTGAATTACAGGAAATTTGTTCTAATGTACCAGCGTTTGATTTTGAGGAAAGTGATGTCAACAGACAGAGAAAGGAAATTGGTGAGTTTATCTTTTTATCATTATTTAAATGAATAAATTTATTTGATCAAATAAACTGATTGGATGTGTGGTGTGTGATTAAATTATATATTTTTTATAGAATCACAAAAGCATTATTTACATTTGAGTGCAGAGGAGATGGGGAGAGTTGCAACTGAGTCTCTGGTGACTTTGAAAGAAGCCTTTGAAAATGGAACATTACCAGATGATTATGGGATTTTAACACAACTTGAACCAGGTGTGTGTGTGTGTATATTTTATATTAATTATTTCAATCCTCTCGAATAGCGAATGCAACATTCAGTTGATAGTGTTATCTCGAATCAAATAAAAAAAAAATGATATAAATTTTAATGGGTATTATTTTATCATATTCTAGTTCCTTCATGTTCAAACATGTCTTCAACACCAAACATTACTGGAGTAACTGTTCCTAAGCGAATCAAAATTACTCCTGCAAATAATAATATTACTCAAAACAAAAACCCACCACCTGTTAAACGAAAAAGAGCTACTGTACCTCGGAGACCAAGGAAAGCCATTCCTATTGATTTAGGGAAGGAAAATGAAAATCTTTCTGAAGAGGTCATGGTGGTTGGAGAGAAGAGGAAGAAAGTGAAGAAAGACGAAGATGAGATCAGTGATGAATATCTAGAAGATGTCATCAGAAGATATGCAATGCAAAAGTGTAAGAAGATCAAGCTGGACATGTTGATGAAGTGGGCTCTACCTGAACGATTTAATGCAGGGTCCACCTGAATGATTTAATAAGTGAATTTTTCTATAATACACATTTACTTTTAAAATGTTCAATTTCTTTTTTTTTTAATTAATGTATTAATATTCAGTGTTAGAGAATTCATTGTAATATATATATAGAAAATGTCTTTTTAATGTAATATACTTTTAAGTTGATTTTCAGTGTTGGTGAATTCATTGTAATATATATATAGAAAATGTCTTTTTAATGTAATATACTTTTAAGTTGATTTAGAAAATTTCTTTAGCATTAAGTAGCTGGATCTTCTGTGAGAAAATAATAAAATATATTCGCCTCCTCTGATCACTAACTTGTTTAAAGTCAAATTGGCGATCATAGGGGGTGTATGTTATTTTATTAAATCTACTCTGCACAGCACCTCTTGGACTCTAAGAAGATGGATGGATGGACGGAAGAAGCCTACATTATATCTTAAATAATATTATTTCATATAATCTATATTTAAAAATATTTTTGAACAGTATACCCACCTCTGTTTATTCTATCGATTCTATATGGTACATTTAGAAAGAAAATTTAATTGTGTGAACTATGATATTTATTTAATTAATACTAATTCTATGTATAGCAGATTGAAATCATAACGAATGGAAAAAAAAATAAATTACTAGCCTTTTCAACCCGTCTATATTATAATAATAACATTTGAATTTTTTTTAGAACAGTGTACCCCACCTCTGCTCATTCTATCGTTTTCTATATGGTGCGTTTAGAAAGAAAATTTAATTGGGTGAACTATGTCAATTTGTGTTTGCTCCATATACTAAACACTTCTATTTCATTTCTATTTATTTAATTAATACTAATTCTATGTATATCACATTGAAATCATAACGATTGGAAAAAATATATTACTACCCTTTTCAAATAAATCATTACTCATCTGTCACACACTCCTTTTTTTTCTATATAACAAATAAATTCACAATTACACACCAAACTTTCATATATATATTTCATCAACACATTTATTACACCTGTCAAACTATCCTTTTTTCTATGTAACAATTTAACACAGAATTATATAAAAACCATCCTTTTCACTCATCAATATCCCCACCTGTCAATCTCACCCCTCGATCACCCCACGCGAATATGCTAATTATAGCCATGCAACATTACCACGTCCTAATTATAGCCTTGCAAGAATACCACGTGTAATCAATACCCTGAACCTCCACTACTATCGATACTTCGCTGTAAATAGATCCTTTGCTGTAGATTGATCCTTTGCTGCAAAAAGATCCCTTACTGTAGATAGATCCATTGCTGTAGATAGATCCTATGCTGTAGAAATATCCTTTGCTGTAGATAGATCATTTACTGTAGATTGATCCCTTACTGTAGATAGGTCCTCTGCTGTAGATAGATCCTTTGCTGTAGATAGATTCTTTGCTGCAGATAGATCCCTCATTGTTGATAGATCTTTTGCGGTAGATAGCTCCTTTACTGTAAATAGATCCTTTGCTGTAGATAGATCCTTTCCTGTAGATAGATCCTTTGCTGTAGATAGATCCTTTGCTGTAGATAGAACTTTTGTTGTAAATAGATCTTTTGTTATAGATTGATCCTTTGCTGTTGATAGATACTTAACTGTAGATGGTTCCTTTGCTGTATATAGTCCCGTTACTTTAGATAGATCATTTGCTGTAGATTGCTGTAGGTAGATTCATTGCTGTAGGTAGATCATTTGCTGTAGATAGATTATTTGCTGAACATAGATTCTTTGCTGTAGATAGATCTAAGATCCTTTGCTGTAAATAAATAAATAAATCCATTGCCGTAGATAGATCTCTTGCCGTAGATAAATCCTTTGCTGTAGATAGATCCTTTGCGGCAGATAGATCCTTAGCTGTAGATAGATCTAAGATCCTTTGCTGTAAATAAATAAATAAATCCATTGCCGTAGATAGATCTCTTGCCGTGGATAAATCCTTTGCTGTAGATAGATCCTTTGCTGTAGATAGATTCTTCGCTGTAGATAGATCCTTTTCTGTAGATAGATCCTTTTCTGTAGATAGATCTTTCATTGTAGATAAAACCGTTGATGTTGATAAATCCCATACTGTAAATAGATCCTTTGCTGTAGATAGATCTTTTGCTGTAGAAAAATCCTCTGCTGTAGAAAGATCTCCTGCTGTAAATAGATCCTTTGCTGTAGATAGATCCTTTGCTGTTGACAGAACTTTCGCTGTAGGAAGATACTTTGGTGTAGATAGATTCTTTGCTGTAGATAGATCCCTTACTGTAGATAAATCACTCTGCTGTAGATAGATCATTTACTGTAGATACATCCCTTACTGTAGATAGATCACTTTGCTGTAGATAGATCCTTTGCTGAAGATAGATCCTTTTTTGTAGATAGATCCTTTGCTGCAGATAGATCCCTTATTGTTGATAGATCCTTTGCTGTGGATAGATCCTTTGCTGTAGATAGAACTTTTGTTGTAATTATATCTTTTGCTATAGATTGATCCTTTGCTGTTGACAGATCCTGCGCTGTAGAAAGATCTTTTGGTGTAGACACATTCTTTTCTGTAGATAGATACCTTACTGAAGATAGATCACTTTGCTTAAGATAGATCCTTAAATGTAGATTGATCCTTTTCTGTAGAGAGATCCTTTGCAGTAGATAGATCCTTGACTGTAAACAGATCCTTTGTTGTAGATAGATCCTTTGCAGTGGATTGATCCTTTGCTGTTGATAGATACTTAACTGTAGATGGATCCTTTGCTGTATATAGTCACATTACTTTAGATAGATCATTTGCTGTAGATTGATCCTTCGCTGTAGGTAGATAATTTGCTGTAGATAGATCCTTTACTGTAGATAGATCCTTTTCTGTAGATAGATCCTTTTCTGTAGATAGATCCTTTTTTGTAGATAGATCTTTTATTGTAGATAAAACCGTTGCTCTAGATAGATCTCATACTGTAAATAGATCCTATGTTGTAGATAAATCCTTTGCTGTATAAAGATCCTCTGCTGTAGAAAGATATTTTGCTGTAAATAGATCCTTTGCTGAGGATAGATCCTTTGCTGTTGACATATTTTTCGCTGTAGAAAGATCTTTTGGTGTAGATAGATTTTTTGCTGTAGATAGATCCCTTACTGTAGATAGAAAACTTTACTGTAGATAGATCATTTGCTGTAGATCGATCCCCTACTGTAGATAGATCACTTTAATGTAGATAGATCCTTTGCTGAAGATAGATTCTTTTTTGTAGATAGATTCTTTGCTGCAGATAGATCCCTTATTGCTGAAAGATCTTTTGCTGTAGATAGCTCTTTTACTGTAAATAGATCCTTTGCTGTAGACAGATCCTTTCCTGTAGATAGATCCTTCGCTGCAGATAGATTTTTTGCTGTAGATTGAACTTTTGTTGTAAATAGATCTTTTCCTATAGATTGATCCTTTGCTGTTGACAGATCCTGCATTGTAGAAAGATCCTTTGATGAAGACAGATTCTTTGCTGTAGATAGATCCCTTACTGAAGATAGATCACTTTGCTGTAGATAGATCCTTTGCTGTAGATAGATCCTTTGCTGTATAAAGTTCTGCTGTTGTAAATAGATTTTTTGTTGTAAATAGATCATTGGCTTTAGATAGATCATTTGCTGTAGATAGATCCTTTGCTTAAGATAGATCCTTAAATGTAGATTGATCCTTTGCTGTAGAGAGATCCTTTGCAGTAGATAAATCCTTGACTGTAAACAGATCCTTTGCTGTAGATAGATCCTTTGCAGTAGATAGATCCTTTGCTATAGATAAATCCTTTGCTGTAGATAGATCCTTTGCTGTAGATCGATACTTCGCTTTAAATAGATCCTTTGCTGTAGATTGATCCTTTGCTGCAAAAAGATCCCTTACTGTAGATAGATCCATTGCTGTAGATAGATCCTATGCTGTAGAAATATCCTTTGCTGTAGATAGATCATTTGCTGTAGATTGATCCCTTACTGTAGATAGGTCCTTTGCTGTAGATAGATCCTTTGCTGTAGATAGATTCTTTGCTGCAGATAGATCCATCATTGTTGATAGATCTTTTGCGGTAGATAGCTCCTTTACTGTAAATAGATCCTTTGCTGTAGATAGATCCTTTCCTGTAGATAGATCCTTTGCTGTAGATAGATCCTTGGCTGTAGATAGAACTTTTGTTGTAAATAGATTTTTTGTTATAGATTGATCCTTTGCTGTTGATAGATACTTAACTGTAGATGGTTCCTTTGCTGTATATAGTCCCGTTACTTTAGATAGATCATTTGCTGTAGATTGCTGTAGGTAGATTCATTGCTGTAGGTAGATCATTTGCTGTAGATAGATTATTTGCTGAACATAAATTCTTTGCTGTAGATAGATCTAAGATCCTTTGCTGTAAATAAATAAATAAATCTATTGCCGTAGATAGATCTCTTGCCGTAGATAAATCCTTTGCTGTAGATAGATCCTTTGCGGTAGATAGATCCTTAGCTGTAGATAGATCTAAGATCCTTTGCTGTAAATAAATAAATAAATCCATTGCCGTAGATAGATCTCTTGCCGTGGATAAATCCTTTGCTGTAGATAGATCCTTTGCTGTAGATAGATTCTTCGCTGTAGATAGATCCTTTTCTGTAGATAGATCCTTTTCTGTAGATAGATCTTTCATTGTAGATAAAACCGTTGATGTTGATAAATCCTATACTGTAAATAGATCCTTTGCTGTAGATAGATCCTTTGCTGTAGAAAAATCCTCTGCTGTAGAAAGATCTCCTGCTGTAAATAGATCCTTTGCTGTAGATAGATCCTTTGCTGTTGACAGAACTTTCGCTGTAGGAAGATCCTTTGGTGTAGATAGATTCTTTGCTGTAGATAGATCCCTTACTGTAGATAAATCACTCTGCTGTAGATAGATCATTTACTGTAGATACATCCCTTACTGTAGATAGATCACTTTGCTGTAGATAGATCCTTTGCTGAAGATAGATCCTTTTTTGTAGATAGATCCTTTGCTGCAGATAGATCCCTTATTGTTGATAGATCCTTTGCTGTGGATAGATCCTTTGCTGTAGATAGAACTTTTGTTGTAATTATATCTTTTGCTATAGATTGATCCTTTGCTGTTGACAGATCCTGCGCTGTAGAAAGATCTTTTGGTGTAGACACATTCTTTTCTGTAGATAGATACCTTACTGAAGATAGATCACTTTGCTTAAGATAGATCCTTAAATGTAGATTGATCCTTTTCTGTAGAGAGATCCTTTGCAGTAGATAGATCCTTGACTGTAAACAGATCCTTTGTTGTAGATAGATCCTTTGCAGTGGATTGATCCTTTGCTGTTGATAGATACTTAACTGTAGATGGATCCTTTGCTGTATATAGTCACATTACTTTAGATAGATCATTTGCTGTAGATTGATCCTTCGCTGTAGGTAGATAATTTGCTGTAGATAGATCCTTTACTGTAGATAGATCCTTTTCTGTAGATAGATCCTTTTTTGTAGATAGATCTTTTATTGTAGATAAAACCGTTGCTCTAGATAGATCTCATACTGTAAATAGATCCTATGTTGTAGATAAATCCTTTGCTGTATAAAGATCCTCTGCTGTAGAAAGATATTTTGCTGTAAATAGATCCTTTGCTGAGGATAGATCCTTTGCTGTTGACATATTTTTCGCTGTAGAAAGATCTTTTGGTGTAGATAGATTTTTTGCTGTAGATAGATCCCTTACTGTAGATAGAAGACTTTACTGTAGATAGATCATTTGCTGTAGATCGATCCCCTACTGTAGATAGATCACTTTAATGTAGATAGATCCTTTGCTGAAGATAGATTCTTTTTTGTAGATAGATTCTTTGCTGCAGATAGATCCCTTATTGCTGAAAGATCTTTTGCTGTAGATAGCTCTTTTACTGTAAATAGATCCTTTGCTGTAGACAGATCCTTTCCTGTAGATAGATCCTTCGCTGTAGATAGATTTTTTGCTGTAGATTGAACTTTTGTTGTAAATAGATCTTTTCCTATAGATTGATCCTTTGCTGTTGACAGATCCTGCGTTGTAGAAAGATCCTTTGATGAAGACAGATTCTTTGCTGTAGATAGATCCCTTACTGAAGATAGATCACTTTGCTGTAGATAGATCCTTTGCTGTAGATAGATCCTTTGCTGTATAAAGTTCTGCTGTTGTAAATAGATTTTTTGTTGTAAATAGATCATTGGCTTTAGATAGATCATTTGCTGTAGATAGATCCTTTGCTTAAGATAGATCCTTAAATGTAGATTGATCCTTTGCTGTAGAGAGATCCTTTGCAGTAGATAAATCCTTGACTGTAAACAGATCCTTTGCTGTAGATAGATCCTTTGCAGTAGATAGATCCTTTGCTATAGATAAATCCTTTGCTGTAGATAGATCCTTTGCTGTAGATCGATACTTCGCTTTAAATAGATCCTTTGCTGTAGATTGATCCTTTGCTGCAAAAAGATCCCTTACTGTAGATAGATCCATTGCTGTAGATAGATCCTATGCTGTAGAAATATCCTTTGCTGTAGATAGATCATTTGCTGTAGATTGATCCCTTACTGTAGATAGGTCCTTTGCTGTAGATAGATCCTTTGCTGTAGATAGATTCTTTGCTGCAGATAGATCCATCATTGTTGATAGATCTTTTGCGGTAGATAGCTCCTTTACTGTAAATAGATCCTTTGCTGTAGATAGATCCTTTCCTTTAGATAGATCCTTTGCTGTAGATAGATCCTTGGCTGTAGATAGAACTTTTGTTGTAAATAGATCTTTTGTTATAGATTGATCCTTTGCTGTTGATAGATACTTAACTGTAGATGGTTCCTTTGCTGTATATAGTCCCGTTACTTTAGATAGATCATTTTCTGTAGATTGCTGTAGTTAGATCCATTGCTGTAGGTAGATAATTTGCTGTAGATAGATTATTTGCTGTACATAGATTCTTTGCTGTAGATAGATCCTTTGTTGTATATAGATCCTTTGCTGTGGACAGATCCTTTGCAGTAGATAGTTCCTTTACTGTAGATAGATCCTTTGCTGTAGATAGATTCTTAGCTGTTCATAGATTCTTTGTTGTAGATAGATCCTTTGCTGTAGATAGATCCTTTGTAGTAGATAGATCTTTTACTGTAGATAGATTTTTTGCTGTAGATAGATCCTTTTCTGTAGATAGATCTTTTATTGTAGATAAAAACGTTGCTGTAGATAGATCCCATACTGTAAATAGATCCTTTGCTGTAGATAGATCCTTTGCTGTAGATAGATCCTTTGGTGTTGACAGATCTTTCGTGGTAGAATGATCCTTTGCTGTTTACAGATCCTGCGCTGTAGAAAGATCTTTTGGTGTAGACACATTCTTTTCTGTAGATAGATACCTTACTGAAGATAGATCCTTTGCTGAAGATTGATACTTTGTTGTAGATAGATCCTTTGCTGTAGATAGATCCTTTGTAGTAGATAGAT
This sequence comes from Caprella mutica, assembly GCA_947561585.1. Taxonomy (NCBI): domain Eukaryota; kingdom Metazoa; phylum Arthropoda; class Malacostraca; order Amphipoda; family Caprellidae; genus Caprella; species Caprella mutica. The sequence goes on from CANNZV010001708.1 coordinate 27,832, forward strand.
CTTATACTGTAGATAGATCCTTAGCTGTAGATAGATCTAAGATCCTTTGCTGTAAATGAATAAATAAATCCTTTGCGGTAGATAGATCCCTTGCCGTAGAAAAATCCTTTGTTGTATAAAGTTCTGCTGTTGTAAATAGATCCTTTTTGGTAGATAGATAATTGGTTTTAGATAGATCCTTTGCTGTAGATAGATCCTTTGCTTAAGATAGATCCTTAAATGTAGATAGATCCTTAAATGTAGATTGATCCTTTGCTGTAGAGAGATCCTTTGCAGTAGATAGATCCTTAGCTGTAGATAGATCTTTGATCCTTTGCTGTAAATAAATAAATAAATCCATTGCCGTAGATAGATCTCTTGCCGTAGATAAATCCTTTGCTGTAGATAGATCCTTTGCGGTAGATAGATCCTTAGCTGTAGATAGATCTAAGATCCATTGCTGTAAATAAATAAATAAATCCATTGCCGTAGATAGATCTCTTGCCGTAGATAAATCCTTTGCTGTAGATAGATAATTTACTGTAGATAGATTCTTCGCTGTAGATAGATCCTTTTCTGTAGATAGATCTTTCATTGTAGGTAAAACCGTTTATGTAGATAGATCCCATACTGTAAATAGATCTTTTGCTGTAGATAGATCCTTTGCTGTAGAAAAATCCTCTGCTGTAGAAAGGTCCTTTGCTGTTGACAGATCTTTCGCTGTAGAAAGATCCTTTGGTGTAGATAGATTCTTTGCTGTAGATAGATCCCTTACTGTAGATAAATCACTCTGATGTAGATAGATCATTAACTGTAGATAGATCCCTTACTGTAGATAGATCACTTTGCTGTAGATAGATCCTTTGCTGAAGATAGATCCTTTTTTGTAGATAGATCCTTTGCTGCAGATAGATCCCTTATTGTTGATAGATCCTTTGCTGTGGATAGATCCTTTGCTGTAGATAGAACTTTTGTTGTAATTAAATCTTGTGCTATAGATTGATCCTTTGCTGTTGACAGATCTTGCGCTGTAGAAAGATCTTTTGGTGTAGACAGATTCTTTTCTGTAGATAGATACCTTACTGAAGATAGATCACTTTGCTTAAGATAGATCCTTAAATGTAGATTGATCCTTTGCTGTAGAGAGATCCTTTGCAGTAGATAAGTCCTTGACTGTAAACAGATCCTTTGTTGTAGATAGATCCTTTGCAGTAGATTGATCCTTTGCTGTTGATAGATACTTAACTGTAGATGGATCTTTTGCTGTATATAGTCACATTACTTTAGAAAGATCATTTGCTGTAGATTGATCCTTTGCTGTAGGTAGATCATTTGCTGTAGATAGATTATTTGCTGAACATAGATTCTTTGCTGTAGATAGATTCATTGTTGTATATAGATCCTTTGCTGTAGACAGATCCTTTGCAGTAGATAGATCCTTTACTGTAGATAGATCCTTTGCTGTAGATAGATTCTTAGCTGTACATAGATTCCTTGTTGTAGAGAGATCCTTAATTTGCTGTAGATAGATCCTTTGTAGTAGATAGATCTTTTACTGTAGATAGATCCTTAGCTGTTGATAGATCTAAGATCCTTCGCTGTAAATAAATAAATAAATCCGTTGCCGTAGATAGATCCTTTGTTGTTGATAGATCCTTTGCTGTAGATAGATCCTTCGCTGTAGGTAGATAATTTGCTGTAGATAGATCCTTTACTGTAGATAGATCCTTTTCTGTAGATAGATCCTTTTTTGTAGATAGATCTTTTATTGTAGATAAAACCGTTGCTCTAGATAGATCTCATACTGTAAATAGATCCTATGTTGTAGATAAATCCTTTGCTGTATAAAGATCCTCTGCTGTAGAAAGATATTTTGCTGTAAATAGATCCTTTGCTGAGGATAGATCCTTTGCTGTTGACATATTTTTCGCTGTAGAAAGATCTTTTGGTGTAGATAGATTTTTTGCTGTAGATAGATCCCTTACTGTAGATAGAAAACTTTACTGTAGATAGATCATTTGCTGTAGATCGATCCCCTACTGTAGATAGATCACTTTAATGTAGATAGATCCTTTTCTGAAGATAGATTTTTTTTTGTAGATAGATTCTTTGCTGCAGATAGATCCCTTATTGCTGAAAGATCTTTTGCTGTAGATAGCTCTTTTACTGTAAATAGATCCTTTGCTGTAGACAGATCCTTTCCTGTAGATAGATCCTTCGCTGTAGATAGATTTTTTGCTGTAGATTGAACTTTTGTTGTAAATAGATCTTTTCCTATAGATTGATCCTTTGCTGTTGACAGATCCTGCGTTGTAGAAAGATCCTTTGATGAAGACAGATTCTTTGCTGTAGATAGATCCCTTACTGAAGATAGATCACTTTGCTGTAGATAGATCCTTTGCTGTAGATAGATCCTTTGCTGTATAAAGTTCTGCTGTTGTAAATAGATTTTTTGTTGTAAATAGATCATTGGCTTTAGATAGATCATTTGCTGTAGATAGATCCTTTGCTTAAGATAGATCCTTAAATGTAGATTGATCTTTTGCTGTAGAGAGATCCTTTGCAGTAGATAAATCCTTGACTGTAAACAGATCCTTTGCTGTAGATAGATCCTTTGCAGTAGATAGATCCTTTGCTATAGATAAATCCTTTGCTGTAGATAGATCCTTTGCTGTAGATCGATACTTCGCTTTAAATAGATCCTTTGCTGTAGATTGATCCTTTGCTGCAAAAAGATCCCTTACTGTAGATAGATCCATTGCTGTAGATAGATCCTATGCTGTAGAAATATCCTTTGCTGTAGATAGATCATTTGCTGTAGATTGATCCCTTACTGTAGATAGGTCCTTTGCTGTAGATAGATTCTTTGCTGCAGATAGATCCATCATTGTTGATAGATCTTTTGCGGTAGATAGCTCCTTTACTGTAAATAGATCCTTTGCTGTAGATAGATCCTTTCCTGTAGATAGATCCTTTGCTGTAGATAGATCCTTGGCTGTAGATAGAACTTTTGTTGTAAATAGATTTTTTGTTATAGATTGATCCTTTGCTGTTGATAGATACTTAACTGTAGATGGTTCCTTTGCTGTATATAGTCCCGTTACTTTAGATAGATCATTTGCTGTAGATTGCTGTAGGTAGATTCATTGCTGTAGGTAGATCATTTGCTGTAGATAGATTATTTGCTGAACATAAATTCTTTGCTGTAGATAGATCTAAGATCCTTTGCTGTAAATAAATAAATAAATCTATTGCCGTAGATAGATCTCTTGCCGTAGATAAATCCTTTGCTGTAGATAGATCCTTTGCGGTAGATAGATCCTTAGCTGTAGATAGATCTAAGATCCTTTGCTGTAAATAAATAAATAAATCCATTGCCGTAGATAGATCTCTTGCCGTGGATAAATCCTTTGCTGTAGATAGATCCTTTGCTGTAGATAGATTCTTCGCTGTAGATAGATCCTTTTCTGTAGATAGATCCTTTTCTGTAGATAGATCTTTCATTGTAGATAAAACCGTTGATGTTGATAAATCCCATACTGTAAATAGATCCTTTGCTGTAGATAGATCCTTTGCTGTAGAAAAATCCTCTGCTGTAGAAAGATCTCCTGCTGTAAATAGATCCTTTGCTGTAGATAGATCCTTTGCTGTTGACAGAACTTTCGCTGTAGGAAGATCCTTTGGTGTAGATAGATTCTTTGCTGTAGATAGATCCCTTACTGTAGATAAATCACTCTGCTGTAGATAGATCATTTACTGTAGATACATCCCTTACTGTAGATAGATCACTTTGCTGTAGATAGATCCTTTGCTGAAGATAGATCCTTTTTTGTAGATAGATCCTTTGCTGCAGATAGATCCCTTATTGTTGATAGATCCTTTGCTGTGGATAGATCCTTTGCTGTAGATAGAACTTTTGTTGTAATTATATCTTTTGCTATAGATTGATCCTTTGCTGTTGACAGATCCTGCGCTGTAGAAAGATCTTTTGGTGTAGACACATTCTTTTCTGTAGATAGATACCTTACTGAAGATAGATCACTTTGCTTAAGATAGATCCTTAAATGTAGATTGATCCTTTTCTGTAGAGAGATCCTTTGCAGTAGATAGATCCTTGACTGTAAACAGATCCTTTGTTGTAGATAGATCCTTTGCAGTGGATTGATCCTTTGCTGTTGATAGATACTTAACTGTAGATGGATCCTTTGCTGTATATAGTCACATTACTTTAGATAGATCATTTGCTGTAGATTGATCCTTCGCTGTAGGTAGATAATTTGCTGTAGATAGATCCTTTACTGTAGATAGATCCTTTTCTGTAGATAGATCCTTATTTGTAGATAGATCTTTTATTGTAGATAAAACCGTTGCTCTAGATAGATCTCATACTGTAAATAGATCCTATGTTGTAGATAAATCCTTTGCTGTATAAAGATCCTCTGCTGTAGAAAGATATTTTGCTGTAAATAGATCCTTTGCTGAGGATAGATCCTTTGCTGTTGACATATTTTTCGCTGTAGAAAGATCTTTTGGTGTAGATAAATTTTTTGCTGTAGATAGATCCCTTACTGTAGATAGAAAACTTTACTGTAGATAGATCATTTGCTGTAGATCGATCCCCTACTGTAGATAGATCACTTTAATGTAGATAGATCCTTTGCTGAAGATAGATTCTTTTTTGTAGATAGATTCTTTGCTGCAGATAGATCCCTTATTGCTGAAAGATCTTTTGCTGTAGATAGCTCTTTTACTGTAAATAGATCCTTTGCTGTAGACAGATCCTTTCCTGTAGATAGATCCTTCGCTGTAGATAGATTTTTTGCTGTAGATTGAACTTTTGTTGTAAATAGATCTTTTCCTATAGATTGATCCTTTGCTGTTAACAGATCCTGCGTTGTAGAAAGATCCTTTGATGAAGACAGATTCTTTGCTGTAGATAGATCCCTTACTGAAGATAGATCACTTTGCTGTAGATAGATCCTTTTCTGTAGATAGATCCTTTGCTGTATAAAGTTCTGCTGTTGTAAATAGATTTTTTGTTGTAAATAGATCATTGGCTTTAGATAGATCATTTGCTGTAGATAGATCCTTTGCTTAAGATAGATCCTTAAATGTAGATTGATCCTTTGCTGTAGAGAGATCCTTTGCAGTAGATAAATCCTTGACTGTAAACAGATCCTTTGCTGTAGATAGATCCTTTGCAGTAGATAGATCCTTTGCTATAGATAAATCCTTTGCTGTAGATAGATCCTTTGCTGTAGATCGATACTTCGCTTTAAATAGATCCTTTGCTGTAGATTGATCCTTTGCTGCAAAAAGATCCCTTACTGTAGATAGATCCATTGCTGTAGATAGATCCTATGCTGTAGAAATATCCTTTGCTGTAGATAGATCATTTGCTGTAGATTGATCCCTTACTGTAGATAGGTCCTTTGCTGTAGATAGATCCTTTGCTGTAGATAGATTCTTTGCTGCAGATAGATCCATCATTGTTGATAGATCTTTTGCGGTAGATAGCTCCTTTACTGTAAATAGATCCTTTGCTGTAGATAGATCCTTTCCTGTAGATAGATCCTTTGCTGTAGATAGATCCTTGGCTGTAGATAGAACTTTTGTTGTAAATAGATCTTTTGTCATAGATTGATCCTTTGCTGTTGATAGATACTTAACTGTAGATGGTTCCTTTGCTGTATATAGTCCCGTTACTTTAGATAGATCATTTTCTGTAGATTGCTGTAGTTAGATCCATTGCTGTAGGTAGATAATTTGCTGTAGATAGATTATTTGCTGTACATAGATTCTTTGCTGTAGATAGATCCTTTGTTGTATATAGATCCTTTGCTGTGGACAGATCCTTTGCAGTAGATAGTTCCTTTACTGTAGATAGATCCTTTGCTGTAGATAGATTCTTAGCTGTTCATAGATTCTTTGTTGTAGATAGATCCTTTGCTGTAGATAGATCCTTTGTAGTAGATAGATCTTTTACTGTAGATAGATTTTTTGCTGTAGATAGATCCTTTTCTGTAGATAGATCTTTTATTGTAGATAAAAACGTTGCTGTAGATAGATCCCATACTGTAAATAGATCCTTTGCTGTAGATAGATCCTTTGCTGTAGATAGATCCTTTGGTGTTGACAGATCTTTCGTGGTAGAATGATCCTTTGCTGTTTACAGATCCTGCGCTGTAGAAAGATCTTTTGGTGTAGACACTTCTTTTCTGTAGATAGATACCTTACTGAAGATAGATCCTTTGCTGAAGATTGATACTTTGTTGTAGATAGATCCTTTGCTGTAGATAGATCCTTTGTAGTAGATAGATCTTATACTGTAGATAGATCCTTAGCTGTAGATAGATCTAAGATCCTTTGCTGTAAATGAATAAATAAATCCTTTGCGGTAGATAGATCCCTTGCCGTAGAAAAATCCTTTGTTGTATAAAGTTCTGCTGTTGTAAATAGATCCTTTTTGGTAGATAGATAATTGGTTTTAGATAGATCCTTTGCTGTAGATAGATCCTTTGCTTAAGATAGATCCTTAAATGTAGATAGATCCTTAAATGTAGATTGATCCTTTGCTGTAGAGAGATCCTTTGCAGTAGATAGATCCTTAGCTGTAGATAGATCTATGATCCTTTGCTGTAAATAAATAAATAAATCCATTGCCGTAGATAGATCTCTTGCCGTAGATAAATCCTTTGCTGTAGATAGATCCTTTGCGGTAGATAGATCCTTAGCTGTAGATAGATCTAAGATCCATTGCTGTAAATAAATAAATAAATCCATTGCCGTAGATAGATCTCTTGCCGTAGATAAATCCTTTGCTGTAGATAGATCCTTTACTGTAGATAGATTCTTCGCTGTAGATAGATCCTTTTCTGTAGATAGATCTTTCATTGTAGGTAAAACCGTTGATGTAGATAGATCCCATACTGTAAATAGATCTTTTGCTGTAGATAGATCCTTTGCTGCAGAAAAATCCTCTGCTGTAGAAAGATCCTTTGCTGTTGACAGATCTTTCGCTGTAGAAAGATCCTTTGGTGTAGATAGATTCTTTGCTGTAGATAGATCCCTTACTGTAGATAAATCACTCTGATGTAGATAGATCATTAACTGTAGATAGATCCCTTACTGTAGATAGATCACTTTGCTGTAGATAGATCCTTTGCTGAAGATAGATCCTTTTTTGTAGATAGATCCTTTGCTGCAGATAGATCCCTTATTGTTGATAGATCCTTTGCTGTGGATAGATCCTTTGCTGTAGATAGAACTTTTGTTGTAATTAAATCTTGTGCTATAGATTGATCCTTTGCTGTTTACAGATCTTGCGTTGTAGAAAGATCTTTTGGTGTAGACAGATTCTTTTCTGTAGATAGATACCTTACTGAAGATAGATCACTTTGCTTAAGATAGATCCTTAAATGTAGATTGATCCTTTGCTGTAGAGAGATCCTTTGCAGTAGATAAGTCCTTGACTGTAAACAGATCCTTTGTTGTAGATAGATCCTTTGCAGTAGATTGATCCTTTGCTGTTGATAGATACTTAACTGTAGATGGATCTTTTGCTGTATATAGTCACATTACTTTAGAAAGATCATTTGCTGTAGATTGATCCTTTGCTGTAGGTAGATCATTTGCTGTAGATAGATTATTTGCTGAACATAGATTCTTTGCTGTAGATAGATTCATTGTTGTATATAGATCCTTTGCTGTAGACAGATCCTTTGCAGTAGATAGATCCTTTACTGTAGATAGATCCTTTGCTGTAGATAGATTCTTAGCTGTACATAGATTCCTTGTTGTAGAGAGATCCTTAATTTGCTGTAGATAGATCCTTTGTAGTAGATAGATCTTTTACTGTAGATAGATCCTTAGCTGTTGATAGATCTAAGATCCTTCGCTGTAAATAAATAAATAAATCCGTTGCCGTAGATAGATCCTTTGTTGTTGATAGATCCTTTGCTGTAGATAGATCCTTCGCTGTAGGTAGATAATTTGCTGTAGATAGATCCTTTACTGTAGATAGATCCTTTTCTGTAGATAGATCCTTTTTTGTAGATAGATCTTTTATTGTAGATAAAACCGTTGCTCTAGATAGATCTCATACTGTAAATAGATCCTATGTTGTAGATAAATCCTTTGCTGTATAAAGATCCTCTGCTGTAGAAAGATATTTTGCTGTAAATAGATCCTTTGCTGAGGATAGATCCTTTGCTGTTGACATATTTTTCGCTGTAGAAAGATCTTTTGGTGTAGATAGATTTTTTGCTGTAGATAGATCCCTTACTGTAGATAGAAAACTTTACTGTAGATAGATCATTTGCTGTAGATCGATCCCCTACTGTAGATAGATCACTTTAATGTAGATAGATCCTTTGCTGAAGATAGATTCTTTTTTGTAGATAGATTCTTTGCTGCAGATAGATCCCTTATTGCTGAAAGATCTTTTGCTGTAGATAGCTCTTTTACTGTAAATAGATCCTTTGCTGTAGACAGATCCTTTCCTGTAGATAGATCCTTCGCTGTAGATAGATTTTTTGCTGTAGATTGAACTTTTGTTGTAAATAGATCTTTTCCTATAGATTGATCCTTTGCTGTTGACAGATCCTGCGTTGTAGAAAGATCCTTTGATGAAGACAGATTCTTTGCTGTAGATAGATCCTTTGCTGTAGATAGATCCTTTGCTGTAGATAGATCCTTTGCTGTATAAAGTTCTGCTGTTGTAAATAGATTTTTTGTTGTAAATAGATCATTGGCTTTAGATAGATCATTTGCTGTAGATAGATCCTTTGCTTAAGATAGATCCTTAAATGTAGATTGATCCTTTGCTGTAGAGAGATCCTTTGCAGTAGATAAATCCTTGACTGTAAACAGATCCTTTGCTGTAGATAGATCCTTTGCAGTAGATAGATCCTTTGCTATAGATAAATCCTTTGCTGTAGATAGATCCTTTGCTGTAGATCGATACTTCGCTTTAAATAGATCCTTTGCTGTAGATTGATCCTTTGCTGCAAAAAGATCCCTTACTGTAGATAGATCCATTGCTGTAGATAGATCCTATGCTGTAGAAATATCCTTTGCTGTAGATAGATCATTTGCTGTAGATTGATCCCTTACTGTAGATAGGTCCTTTGCTGTAGATAGATCCTTTGCTGTAGATAGATTCTTTGCTGCAGATAGATCCATCATTGTTGATAGATCTTTTGCGGTAGATAGCTCCTTTACTGTAAATAGATCCTTTGCTGTAGATAGATCCTTTCCTGTAGATAGATCCTTTGCTGTAGATAGATCCTTGGCTGTAGATAGAACTTTTGTTGTAAATAGATTTTTTGTTATAGATTGATCCTTTGCTGTTGATAGATACTTAACTGTAGATGGTTCCTTTGCTGTATATAGTCCCGTTACTTTAGATAGATCATTTGCTGTAGATTGCTGTAGGTAGATTCATTGCTGTAGGTAGATCATTTGCTGTAGATAGATTATTTGCTGAACATAAATTCTTTGCTGTAGATAGATCTAAGATCCTTTGCTGTAAATAAATAAATAAATCTATTGCCGTAGATAGATCTCTTGCCGTAGATAAATCCTTTGCTGTAGATAGATCCTTTGCGGTAGATAGATCCTTAGCTGTAGATAGATCTAAGATCCTTTGCTGTAAATAAATAAATAAATCCATTGCCGTAGATAGATCTCTTGCCGTGGATAAATCCTTTGCTGTAGATAGATCCTTTGCTGTAGATAGATTCTTCGCTGTAGATAGATCCTTTTCTGTAGATAGATCCTTTTCTGTAGATAGATCTTTCATTGTAGATAAAACCGTTGATGTTGATAAATCCCATAATGTAAATAGATCCTTTGCTGTAGATAGATCCTTTGCTGTAGAAAAATCCTCTGCTGTAGAAAGATCTCCTGCTGTTAATAGATCCTTTGCTGTAGATAGATCCTTTGCTGTTGACAGAACTTTCGCTGTAGGAAGATCCTTTGGTGTAGATAGATTCTTTGCTGTAGATAGATCCCTTACTGTAGATAAATCACTCTGCTGTAGATAGATCATTTACTGTAGATACATCCCTTACTGTAGATAGATCACTTTGCTGTAGATAGATCCTTTGCTGAAGATAGATCTTTTTTTGTAGATAGATCCTTTGCTGCAGATAGATCCCTTATTGTTGATAGATCCTTTGCTGTGGATAGATCCTTTGCTGTAGATAGAACTTTTGTTGTAATTATATCTTTTGCTATAGATTGATCCTTTGCTGTTGACAGATCCTGCGCTCTAGAAAGATCTTTTGGTGTAGACACATTCTTTTCTGTAGATAGATACCTTACTGAAGATAGATCACTTTGCTTAAGATAGATCCTTAAATGTAGATTGATCCTTTTCTGTAGAGAGATCCTTTGCAGTAGATAGATCCTTGACTGTAAACAGATCCTTTGTTGTAGATAGATCCTTTGCAGTGGATTGATCCTTTGCTGTTGATAGATACTTAACTGTAGATGGATCCTTTGCTGTATATAGTCACATTACTTTAGATAGATCATTTGCTGTAGATTGATCCTTCGCTGTAGGTAGATAATTTGCTGTAGATAGATCCTTTACTGTAGATAGATCCTTTTCTGTAGATAGATCCTTTTTTGTAGATAGATCTTTTATTGTAGATAAAACCGTTGCTCTAGATAGATCTCATACTGTAAATAGATCCTATGTTGTAGATAAATCCTTTGCTGTATAAAGATCCTCTGCTGTAGAAAGATATTTTGCTGTAAATAGATCCTTTGCTGAGGATAGATCCTTTGCTGTTGACATATTTTTCGCTGTAGAAAGATCTTTTGGTGTAGATAGATTTTTTGCTGTAGATAGATCCCTTACTGTAGATAGAAAACTTTACTGTAGATAGATCATTTGCTGTAGATCGATCCCCTACTGTAGATAGATCACTTTAATGTAGATAGATCCTTTGCTGAAGATAGATTCTTTTTTGTAGATAGATTCTTTGCTGCAGATAGATCCCTTATTGCTGAAAGATCTTTTGCTGTAGATAGCTCTTTTACTGTAAATAGATCCTTTGCTGTAGACAGATCCTTTCCTGTAGATAGATCCTTCGCTGTAGATAGATTTTTTGCTGTAGATTGAACTTTTGTTGTAAATAGATCTTTTCCTATAGATTGATCCTTTGCTGTTGACAGATCCTGCGTTGTAGAAAGATCCTTTGATGAAGACAGATTCTTTGCTGTAGATAGATCCCTTACTGAAGATAGATCACTTTGCTGTAGATAGATCCTTTGCTGTAGATAGATCCTTTGCTGTATAAAGTTCTGCTGTTGTAAATAGATTTTTTGTTGTAAATAGATCATTGGCTTTAGATAGATCATTTGCTGTAGATAGATCCTTTGCTTAAGATAGATCCTTAAATGTAGATTGATCCTTTGCTGTAGAGAGATCCTTTGCAGTAGATAAATCCTTGACTGTAAACAGATCCTTTGCTGTAGATAGATCCTTTGCAGTAGATAGATCCTTTGCTATAGATAAATCCTTTGCTGTAGATAGATCCTTTGCTGTAGATCGATACTTCGCTTTAAATAGATCCTTTGCTGTAGATTGATCCTTTGCTGCAAAAAGATCCCTTACTGTAGATAGATCCATTGCTGTAGATAGATCCTATGCTGTAGAAATATCCTTTGCTGTAGATAGATCATTTGCTGTAGATTGATCCCTTACTGTAGATAGGTCCTTTGCTGTAGATAGATCCTTTGCTGTAGATAGATTCTTTGCTGCAGATAGATCCATCATTGTTGATAGATCTTTTGCGGTAGATAGCTCCTTTACTGTAAATAGATCCTTTGCTGTAGATAGATCCTTTCCTGTAGATAGATCCTTTGCTTTAGATAGATCCTTGGCTGTAGATAGAACTTTTGTTGTAAATAGTTTTTTTGTTATAGATTGATCCTTTGCTGTTGATAGATACTTAACTGTAGATGGTTCCTTTGCTGTATATAGTCCCGTTACTTTAGATAGATCATTTTCTGTAGATTGCTGTAGTTAGATCCATTGCTGTAGGTAGATAATTTGCTGTAGATAGATTATTTGCTGTACATAGATTCTTTGCTGTAGATAGATCCTTTGTTGTATATAGATCCTTTGCTGTGGACAGATCCTTTGCAGTAGATAGTTCCTTTACTGTAGATAGATCCTTTGCTGTAGATAGATTCTTAGCTGTTCATAGATTCTTTGTTGTAGATAGATCCTTTGCTGTAGATAGATCCTTTGTAGTAGATAGATCTTTTACTGTAGATAGATTTTTTGCTGTAGATAGATCCTTTTCTGTAGATAGATCTTTTATTGTAGATAAAAACGTTGCTGTAGATAGATCCCATACTGTAAATAGATCCTTTGCTGTAGATAGATCCTTTGCTGTAGATAGATCCTTTGGTGTTGACAGATCTTTCGTGGTAGAATGATCCTTTGCTGTTTACAGATCCTGCGCTGTAGAAAGATCTTTTGGTGTAGACACATTCTTTTCTGTAGATAGATACCTTACTGAAGATAGATCCTTTGCTGAAGATTGATACTTTGTTGTAGATAGATCCTTTGCTGTAGATAGATCCTTTGTAGTAGATAGATCTTATACTGTAGATAGATCCTTAGCTGTAGATAGATCTAAGATCCTTTGCTGTAAATGAATAAATAAATCCTTTGCGGTAGATAGATCCCTTGCCGTAGAAAAATCCTTTGTTGTATAAAGTTCTGCTGTTGTAAATAGATCCTTTTTGGTAGATAGATAATTGGTTTTAGATAGATCCTTTGCTGTAGATAGATCCTTTGCTTAAGATAGATCCTTAAATGTAGATAGATCCTTAAATGTAGATTGATCCTTTGCTGTAGAGAGATCCTTTGCAGTAGATAGATCCTTAGCTGTAGATAGATCTATGATCCTTTGCTGTAAATAAATAAATAAATCCATTGCCGTAGATAGATCTCTTGCCGTAGATAAATCCTTTGCTGTAGATAGATCCTTTGCGGTAGATAGATCCTTAGCTGTAGATAGATCTAAGATCCATTGCTGTAAATAAATAAATAAATCCATTGCCGTAGATAGATCTCTTGCCGTAGATAAATCCTTTGCTGTAGATAGATCCTTTACTGTAGATAGATTCTTCGCTGTAGATAGATCCTTTTCTGTAGATAGATCTTTCATTGTAGGTAAAACCGTTGATGTAGATAGATCCCATACTGTAAATAGATCTTTTGCTGTAGATAGATCCTTTGCTGTAGAAAAATCCTCTGCTGTAGAAAGATCCTTTGCTGTTGACAGATCTTTCGCTGTAGAAAGATCCTTTGGTGTAGATAGATTCTTTGCTGTAGATAGATCCCTTACTGTAGATAAATCACTCTGATGTAGATAGATCATTAACTGTAGATAGATCCCTTACTGTAGATAGATCACTTTGCTGTAGATAGATCCTTTGCTGAAGATAGATCCTTTTTTGTAGATAGATCCTTTGCTGCAGATAGATCCCTTATTGTTGATAGATCCTTTGCTGTGGATAGATCCTTTGCTGTAGATAGAACTTTTGTTGTAATTAAATCTTGTGCTATAGATTGATCCTTTGCTGTTGACAGATCTTGCGCTGTAGAAAGATCTTTTGGTGTAGACAGATTCTTTTCTGTAGATAGATACCTTACTGAAGATAGATCACTTTGCTTAAGATAGATCCTTAAATGTAGATTGATCCTTTGCTGTAGAGAGATCCTTTGCAGTAGATAAGTCCTTGACTGTAAACAGATCCTTTGTTGTAGATAGATCCTTTGCAGTAGATTGATCCTTTGCTGTTGATAGATACTTAACTGTAGATGGATCTTTTGCTGTATATAGTCACATTACTTTAGAAAGATCATTTGCTGTAGATTGATCCTTTGCTGTAGGTAGATCATTTGCTGTAGATAGATTATTTGCTGAACATAGATTCTTTGCTGTAGATAGATTCATTGTTGTATATAGATCCTTTGCTGTAGACAGATCCTTTGCAGTAGATAGATCCTTTACTGTAGATAGATCCTTTGCTGTAGATAGATTCTTAGCTGTACATAGATTCCTTATTGTAGAGAGATCCTTAATTTGCTGTAGATAGATCCTTTGTAGTAGATAGATCTTTTACTGTAGATAGATCCTTAGCTGTTGATAGATCTAAGATCCTTCGCTGTAAATAAATAAATAAATCCGTTGCCGTAGATAGATCCTTTGTTGTTGATAGATCCTTTGCTGTAGATAGATCCTTTGCTGTATAAAGTTCTGCTGTTGTAAATAGATTTTTTGTTGTAGATAGATCATTTGCTTTAGATAGATCCTTTGCTGTAGATAGATTCATTGCTTAAGATAGATCCTTAACTTTAGATTGATCTTATGCTGTAGAGAGATCCTTTGCAGTAGATAAATCCTTGACTGTAGATAGATCCTTTGCTGTAGATATATCCTTTGCTGTAGATAGATCCTTTGCTGTATAAAGATCCTTTTCTGAAAATAGATCCTTTGCTGTAGATAGATCCTTTGCTGCAGATAGATCCCTCATTGTTGATAGATCTTCTGCTGTAGATAGCTCCTTTACTGTAAATAGATCCTTTGCTGTAGATAGATCCCTTGCAGTGGATTGATCATATGATGTAGATAGATCCTTTACTGTAGATAGGTCCTTTGCTGTAGATAGATTCTTTGCTGTTGATAGATCATTTTCAGTAGATAGATCCTTTACTGTAGATAGATCCTTTGCTGTAGATAAATCGTTTGCTGTAGATAGATACTTTGCTGTATATAGATCCTTTACTGTAGATAGATCCTTTGCTGTAGATAGATCCTTTGCTGTAGATAGATCCTATGCTGTAGATAGATTCTTTACTGTAGATAGATTCTTTGCTGTACTTAGATTCTTTGTTGTACATAGATAGATCATTTGCTGTAGATAGATCCTTTGTAGTAGATAGATTCTTTACCGTAGATAAATCCTTTGCAGTAGATAGATCTAAGATCCTTTGCTGTAAATAAATAAATAAATCCTGTGCCGTAGATAGATCTCTTGCCGTAGATAGATCATTTGCTGTAAATAGATCCTTTGTTGTAGATAGATCCTTCGCTGTAGATAGATCCTTTTCTGTAAATAGATCCTTTTCTGTAGATAGATCCTTTACTGTAGATAAAACCTTTGCTGTTGATAGATCTCATACTGTAACTAGTTCCTTTGCTGTAGAAAGATCCTCTGCTGTAGAAAGATCTTTTGCTGTAAATAAATCCTTTTCTGTAGATAGATCCTTTGCTGTTGACAGATCTTTCGCTGTAGAAAGATCCTTTGGTGTAGATAGATTCTTTGCTGTAGATAAATCCCTTACTGTAGATAGATCCTTTGCTGTAGATATATCCTTTGCTGTAGATAGATCCTTTGCTGTAGATAGATCCTTTGTTGTAGATAGATTCTTTGCTGAAGATAGATTCTTTGCTGTAGTTAGATTCTTTGCAGTAGATGTATCCTATGCAGTAGATAGATCCATTACTGTACATAGATCCTATGCTGTATAAAGATCCTTTTCTGAAAATAGATCCTTTGCTGTAGGTAGATCCTTTGCTGCAGATAGATCCCTCATTGTTGATAGATCTTTTGCTGTAGATAGCTCCTTTACTGTAAATAGATCCTTTGCTGTAGATAGATCCCTTGCAGTGGATTGATCATATGATGTAGATAGATCCTTTACTGTAGATAGGTCCTTTGCTGTAGATAGATCCTTTGCTGTAGATAGATCATTTTCAGTAGGTAGATCCTTTACTGTAGATAGATCCTTTGCTGTAGATAAATCGTTTGCTGTAGATAGATACTTTGCTGTATATAGATCCTTTACTGTAGATAGATCCTTTGCTGTAGATAGATCCTTTGCTGTATATAGATCCTTTGCTGTAGATAGATCCTATGCTGTAGATAGATTCTTTACTGTAGATAGATTCATTGCTGTACTTAGATTCTTTGTTGTACATAGATAGATCATTTGCTGTAGATAGATCCTTTGTAGTAGATAGACCCTTTACCGTAGATAAATCCTTTGCAGTAGATAGATCTAAGATCCTTCGCTGTAAATAAATAAATAAATCCTGTGCCGTAGATAGATCCCTTGCCGTAGATAGATCATTTGCTGTAAATAGATCCTTTGTTGTAGATAGATCCTTTTCTGTAGATAGATCCTTTTCTGTAGATAGATCCTTTTCTGTAGATAGATCCTTTACTGTAGATAAAACCTTTGCTGTTGATAGATCTCATACTGTAACTAGTTCCTTTGCTGTAGAAAGATCCTCTGCTGTAGAAAGATCTTTTGCTGTAAATAAATCCTTTGCTGTAAATAGATCCTTTGCTGTTGACAGATCTTTCGCTGTAGAAAGATCCTTTGGTGTAGATAGATTCTTTGCTGTAGATAAATCCCTTACTGTAGATAGAACACTTTGCTGTAGGTAGATCATTTGCTGTAGATAGATCCCTTATTGTTGATAGATGTTTTGCTGTAGATAGCTCCTTTACTGTAAATAGATCCTTTGTTGTAGATAGATTTTTTCCTGTAGATAAATCCATTGCTGTAGATAGACTTTTTGCTGTATATAGAACTTTTGTTGCATATATATCTTTTGGTATAGATTGATCCTCTGCTGTTGATAGATCCTGCGCTGTAAAAAATCCTTTGGTGTAGACAGATTCTTTGCTGTAGATAGATCTCTTACTGAAGATAGATCACTTTGCTGTAGATGGATCCTTTGCTGTAGATAGATCCATTAGGGTATAAAGTTCTGCTGTTGTAAATAGATCCTTTGTTGTAGATAGATCATTGGCTTTAGATAGATATTTTGCTGTAGATAGATCCTTTGCTTAAGATAGATCCTTAACTGTAGATTGATCCTTTGCTGTAGAGAGATCCTTTGCAGTAGATTAATCCTTGACTGTAAATAGATCCTTTGCTGTAGATAGATCCTTTGCTGTAGATTGATCCTTTTCTGTAGATAGATCCTTTGCTGTAGATAGATTCTTTGCAGTAGATGTATCCTATGCAGAAGATAGATCAATTACTGTACATAGATCCTATGCTGTATAAAGATCCTTTGCTGAAGATAGATCCTTTGCTGTAGATAGATCCTTTGCTGCAGATAGATCCCTCATTGTTGATAGATCTTTTGCTGTTGATAGCTCCTTTGCTGTAGATAGATCCTTTGCTGCAAATAGATCCCTCATTGTTGATAGATCTTTTACTGAAGGTAGCTACTTTACTGTAAATATATCCTTTTCTGTAGATAGATCCTTTCCTGTAGATAGATCTTTTGCTGTTGATAGATCCTTTGCTGTAGATAGAACTTTTGTTGTAAATAGATCTTTTGTTATAGATTGATCCTTTGCTGTTGATAGATCCTTAACTGTAGATGGATCCTTTGCTGTATATAGTCCCGTTACTTTAGATAGATCATTTGCTGTAGATAGATTATTTACTGAACATAGATTCTTTGCTATAGATAGATTCTTTGTTGTATATAGATCCTTTGCTGTAGACAGAACCTTTGCAGTAGATAGATCCTTTACTGTAGATAGATCCTTCGCTGTAGATAGATTCTTAGCTGTACATAGATTCTTTGTTGTAGATAGATCCTTTGCTGTAGATAGATCTTTCGTAGTAGATAGATCTTTTACTGTAGATAGATCCTTAGCTGTAGATAGAACTAAGATCCTTTGCTGTAAATAAATAAATAAATCCTTTGCCGTACATAGATCCCTTGCCATAGATTGGTAGAAAGATCCTTTGGTGTATATAGATTCTTTGTTGTAGATAGATCCCTTACTGCAGATAGATCCCTTTGCTGTAGATAGATCATTTGCTGTAGATAGATCCCTTACTGTAGATAGATCACTTTGCTGTAGATAGATCCTTTGCTGAAGATAGATCCTTTGTTGTAAATATATCCTTTGCTGAAGATAGATCACTTATTGTAGATAGATCCTTTGCTGTAGATAGATCTTATGCTGTAGAAAGATCCTTTGCTGAAGATAGATCATTTGCTGTAGATTGATCCTTTACTATAGATAGATCCTTCGTTGTAGATAGATCCTTTTCTGTAGATGGATTCTTTGCTGAAAATAGATTCTTTGCTCTAGATAGATTCATTGCTGTAGGTGTATCCTATGCAGGAGATAGATCCTTTACTATACATAGATTCTATGCTTTTTAAAACTAGCTTGCTAGTCAGTGTTTGTATTCTGACTCTAGTCTTAATTAGTTCGATTGATCGATTGGATTGAACTACTCTTACTGATTTAAATTGAATCTTAGTAAGGAGTAAATAAAACACATCGATAACATCTCTGAATTCGATTATTGCAAAAATATTAAGTACAGGATTACAAGATACAGATTTTGATTCGCGCACAGTTTAAAAATATACTATGTTCTATGTTCTATGTTCTATGCACAATATACACCGATTCGGATAAGAGGATTTTCAGGACGGAAGGTGATTGTGCTAGATGCACAGCGAAGGGACTCAGGTACGAACAGAACGTGGTTCTTTGGAATCCACAGTCTTTTATACTGGGATCTCAGGGAATAGAAGGGAGCGAAAATCCACTATGCAACAAGTTTTTGCTAGATTTTAAAGTCCTTGGCTACAGTTTCTAATGTAATACAAAGTAATACTCTAATGAGCTTTTATAAGTCTTCGTGATCTTTAATCCAATGAATTTGGTGAATTTATATCCTCTCCTCCGACAGAACAGATAGATAATTGTGCATAGCCAACTTTTATGATAGGTAATGATAGTTCAAATCCTAAATTATTCTCCTACTTATAACATTTGCAATCAAGATACTATTCAGATATTGCAAGTTAATCCGTATATAGAATTTAGGTAAAAAGATAATTGACTCTTACACATAGTCTCAGAATGCACATATGTTAATATAATATAGGTACAATATTCAAATACAATAATATAATATAATAATATAATATTCAAATACAATAATAATATTTATTCATATAAGATTATTATTGGAAAGTAGTTAGAGTTGAATATATATAGTCTAATATTATATAATATATAATATTTGTTTCATATGATTCAATTTCTAACAATGCTGTATAAAGATCCTTTGCTGAAGATAGATCCTTCGCTGCAGATAGATCCTTTACTGTAGATAGATCCTTTGCTGTACATAGATTCTTTGTTGTAGAGAGATCCTTAATTTGCTGTAGATAGATCCTTTGTAGTAGATAGATCTTTTACTGTAGATAGATCCTTAGCTGTTGATAGATCTAAGATCCTTTGCTGTAAATAAATAAATAAATCCGTTGCCTTAGATAGATCCCTTTCCGTAGATAGATCCTTTGTTGTTGATAGATCCTTTGCTGTAGATAGATCCTTTGCTGTATAAAGTTCTGCTGTTGTAAATAGATTTTTTGTTGTAGATAGATCATTTGCTTTGGATAGATCCTTTGCTGTAGATAGATTCTTTGCTTAAGATAGATCCTTAACTTTAGATTGATCTTATGCTGTAGAGAGATCCTTTGCAGTAGATAAATCCTTGACTGTAGATAGATCCTTTGCTGTAGATATATCCTTTGCTGTAGATAGATCCTTTGCTGTAGATAGATCCTTTGCTGTAGATAGATTCTTTGCAGTAGATGTATCCTATGCAGTAGATAGATCCATTACTGTACATAGATCCTATGCTGTATAAAGATCCTTTTCTGAAAATAGATCCTTTGCTGTAGATAGATCCTTTGCTGCAGATAGATCCCTCATTGTTGATAGATCTTTTGCTGTAGATAGCTCCTTTACTGTAAATAGATCCTTTGCTGTAGATAGATCCCTTGTAGTGGATTGATCATATGATGTAGATAGATCCTTTACTGTAGATAGGTCCTTTGCTGTAGATAGATTCTTTGCTGTTGATAGATCATTTTCAGAAGATAGATCCTTTACTGTAGATAGATCCTTTGCTGTAGATAAATCGTTTGCTGTAGATAGATACTTTGCTGTATATATAGATCCTTTACTGTAGATAGATCCTTTGCTGTAGATAGATCCTTTGCTGTAGATAGATACTTTGCTGTAGATAGATCCTATGCTGTAGATAGATTCTTTACTGTAGATAGATTCTTTGCTGTACTTAGATTCTTTGTTGTACATAGATAGATCATTTGCTGTAGATAGATCCTTTGTAGTAGATAGATTCTTTACCGTAGATAAATCCTTTGCAGTAGATAGATCTAAGATCCTTTGCTGTAAATAAATAAATAAATCCTGTGCCGTTGATAGATCTCTTGCCGTAGATAGATCATTTGCTGTAAATAGATCCTTTGTTGTAGATAGATCCTTCGCTGTAGATAGATCCTTTTCTGTAGATAGATCCTTTTCTGTAGATAGATCCTTTACTGTAGATAAAACCTTTGCTGTTGATAGATCTCATACTGTAACTAGTTCCTTTGCTGTAGAAAGATCCTCTGCTGTAGAACGATCTATTGCTGTAAATAAATCCTTTGCTGTAGATAGATCCTTTGCTGTAATACTCTAATGAGCTTTTATAAGTCTTCGTGATTTTTAATCCAATGAATTTGGTGAATTTATATCCTCTCCTCCGACAGAACAGATAGATAATTGTGCATAGCCAACTTTTATGATAGGTAATGATAGTTCAAATCCTAAATTATTCTCCTACTTATAACATTTGCAATCAAGATACTATTCAGATATTGCAAGTTAATCCGTATATAGAATTTAGGTGAAAAGATAATTGACTCTTACACATAGTCTCAGAATGCACATATGTTAATATAATATAAGTACAATATTCAAATACAATAATATAATATAATAATATAATATTCAAATACAATAATAATATTTATTCATATAAGATTATTATTGGAAAGTAGTTAGAGTTGAATATATATAGTCTAATATTATATAATATATAATATTTGTTTCATATGATTCAATTTCTAACACTCCTCCGCCTCAAAAAAAAGTGAAAATCTAAGATTTTTACTCTTTCTCAGGTATCTAGTGGATGGTTGCACCACGCTATAGTACCACGCTTTACTACGAGTTACTATACATACTGCGACAAGGTCATTCGTTAGCTAGCTAGTTTAGTTTCATTCATTATTCTTGAATATGTTATTTCAATTCTAATTTATGTGTAGAAGTTATGAATGAATGGTCTAGGTATATTGTAATAAAATACTGGAATATAATTCTGGAGATACAAATTGTTTTTATCCTTATGTCTTACTTTCTTAATTTATCACCGTAAACCCAAGAACACAATACAATTATGATTATAGATAGTTAACTCTCTAGTCATAAAATATGGGTAAATGGAATATATGATTATGCATAGGATAGAATATACTTAAAAGTAAGAACACAATCTTATGCTATATTGCTATATAATCACATGTTACAACAATCAGTATTTAATCAATTTTATCAACAATGGTATAATTTTACAATGTTAATATTAAAAGATGGAATTGGTATGTTTCTGTACCTTGCTCATTGTTGAGGATATTATATTAAAGGACAATGTTGGAACACTTTACCATGATTATGAGTATTCGTGGTTTCGTGGTTACATATACTATAGAGGGATGTTCCAGTTTTATATCTGGAGATAACCAGTTACTCCTCCTTTTTGCCTGCGGCTACTTGTCCGTACTATCAGCTACAGGTCTCAGTGAACTAGCATTGGAGTTTTTTTTTTCTTCTACTAGACTATCTACTGGACGGACATCTTCATGCTTTACTAAAACTTTCTAAATGAAGTTTTTTTTAATGAATCACACAGTGACTTATGGAGTCGTTTTTTATACTGTTCCATATTCTTAATTCAATTGAATTTATCTTGACTTCACCTGTGATTCTTTCTATTTATAAACCAATTTCGTATTTTTAGGAAGAATATGATTGATCATAATATGGGATGAATAATGACAATTTCATTCTCTGGCTGCTCCAAGGATATCATTAATATCGAAATAGAATTGACTCGTGTAAGGTTGAGTCTCATTTAGCAAGTCAATTTACTTCATTTAAATTAAATCACATTCTACCGGATAAGGGTAGACCTTTATTTGTATCTTTATTCTACAGTCTTATTCTACAGTCTCAGGGAAATTTGAATGGGAGTTGGCTCAGAAACATACAACAATCTATTTGTAAATTATTAGTTAAATAGATACCTATTGGATTACCTTACAAAATTTACATAACCTTAATACACATTTATAATTCCAATATCCTGCATATGAACATGAATTATGTTTAAGGTTTCAAATGGAAAATATCATCAACAACAAAATATCATCAACAACATGGAGTTTATCATTAAGAAATTTACAATTCCAGAGCATTAAAACTATGTATTCATACTTATTACTAAAATTACATCGTTTATATCAGCTATCATTAGGAAGTTTTATTGGATGATACTAACAAATAACCCAGTATTTCGACATCATGATTTGTATTTCCTATTCAATCAAGTGTTACAATTTAATTATAATTTCAACAATCTCTGCTTCTTATAATATTCTACTTTTCAGAATTATCATCTGACAATATACTTACTTGATTCGCATAGTTTTATACGATTATTTCTTACTTCGTTCATATGAAGGTTTTATGATTTATACTTCAAATATCAATATATATCAACTGCATTGAATCTTCTTATTCCCCGTACTTTCATTACTGGAGATTTTACGTTAAAGAATTAATTAGTTAGGTTAAACAATAACCTTTAATCAAAATCAACTATTTCTTACTTTAATTATTACAGGAATATAGTTTGAATCTAGAACTTTCTCAAGATTTTATAACCAAGGATTAATTATAACCCCATCTCGATATTTCCTTCAATCAAAACTAGTTTTTTCCCTAGTTACCACATATCATCCGATAATACATTAACTATGGTTAAGCAGTATTAATATCTAGGTAACTTTAAATCTCTTCACAATATTCAAATTACAATTTTAATATTAACTAGACATTAATTTCCAAGATATTTATCTATATCTCTATATCTATGTCAATCATTCACAAATTGTTCCACTCTTTTATAATGAGTTAAATATTTACGTTACGTCATAATTACGTTACATATTTTATCTGATTCGATTATCTTTAATCACTGTAATGAATAACAGATTCTTATTCAACACTGCAATTATTTCTACTGAACAAGTGTATGACACTTCCTTTGAAATAATAAGAATATTAGTTATGATCTCATATCATACATATGATACGTTCATATCATAGGTAATTCCGGGCTACCTGGACCTCGTCTATATTAATATAGACATATTCTGTTTTATGGACTTAAGGTTCTTGACCTTACTCAGCTATTCACATCCCGTGACTGTACTTCGGTATATTCCTATATGATATACCCGTTTTTATGATATCAACCTCTCTCGAGATCACTTTCTCTTGATATTACGATATTACCTACTATATATCAGCATAATTATAATTTCCAAGATTTATATTGACATTATTGCTTCTAAGCCACAACAATAAGTATCATTTCATCAAAAAATATGAAAGTTTTAACGAAATACAAGAATGGGTTAATTACGTCCATTCCAGTACTAAAAATACTATGGAAAATATATTAAGAAATAGAGGTATATCGTTACTTACCAAATTTACCTTTGGTTATTACATGACAATTCATAGCTTAATAGCCCATTTTATTTATCATCCACTTTAGAGTATTTTATTCTCTTTTTCTGTGAATATTCAATTACATACTCCATCTGTATCTTCTTATGAGTATACAGGTTATTAGTAATTACTTTCGCTTTCTTCCAAGCCACTTTGAATATTCTATTCATTACCGTCCGTCAAGACGTATGCACAAGGGCACATATTAATGGTTTCTAACCATTATCCTTACCGTTTTCTACGGTGACTAATATATTTGCAACTATATTAGTTAAATTAGACATTGTTCTAATGTTCTGTTCACACCTTTGACATAGTTCGGTCGAGTTCGTTCTCGTCATCCGAACCTTTTTTTCTCTTTGTTTCTTCGAAACTCTTATATACGATTTTCGGAATTCTTTTATAATTCCTTTATTATAATTATACTTCGCCTTTTATAGGTCAACAACAGTTATTTTGTAATATTTTATACTATTCCTTTATTACTTCCAAGAGCCCTTTTTTAAGATACTTATAGAATAATTATGCAATAAATTAGATTTAAATGCCGTTCTCAGTCATAATGTACTGAAATACATAGTATTTTTAGCCTTTCAAAATGTAGATAGTTTCGCTATCCCGACATCTCTAAGATATTTTATGCAATTAGTATTCTCAGATTTTATGACATCTGTTAAAAGTTAAATTGCCTTTAAATGATACACATTGACTAAATTTGTCATATCATCTTACCTTTTACTCCACTATTTGAGGCTATGAGGCTAAGGTATAATCTATCCTTCGAGGAACGTAGCGACATGGTTACACCTTAATTATACATTCGAGAATTCAAGTTAATGTGAATAAAATTAATTAATAAAGTTACAATTCACTTGATTAAAGTTACAATTCACTTGATTAAAGTTACAATTCACTTGATTAAAGTTACAATTCACTTGATTAAAGTTACAATTCACTTGATTAAAGTTACAATTCACTTGATTCGCTAACTCTACAATTGTTATGGCGTTCCGCTATTAGTTCCTGCTTACATCTTGGATCGATCGTATTACAATATAATTAAAAGAACAGTTCACATGGCATTCTTACAATGATTGATTATTAACTTTATTTATACAATGTTCTGACAGGTTCGTATGACCACACATATAGGTAATAACTTATATTACCTCCAGCTCCAGTTTTACTGGTAACTTATTCTTAATTTCATCGTAATATTAAATTATGATGTATAATTTAATTCATGCCATTATTCTATGAGTTTAATTGCTAACCCATTTATTAATCAAACATTACAGTTTATTCCTTAAAATCACCAAGAACTCTCTTTCAAACTTA
Source organism: Caprella mutica (assembly GCA_947561585.1). Taxonomy (NCBI): domain Eukaryota; kingdom Metazoa; phylum Arthropoda; class Malacostraca; order Amphipoda; family Caprellidae; genus Caprella; species Caprella mutica. Next base: position 52,891 of record CANNZV010001708.1, read on the forward strand.
ATCATTTATTTAATAATTAATTAAATAATTACTTATTAGTTTTGAGTAACCTATTGGAATAATCACATTAATTCCTTTTATTCGATCCATTTAATACTCATTATTCTATTCATATTATGTCCTTGCCATCGTCACTATAGTGTTACTGACTGTACCACCTTAATGATCTCTTATATACGTAACAAGAAACTGGTTTGTCTAGCAATGCTATAATTGTCTGCTAGCTTATTAACATACAACACAGTACACAACAAGTTATTTTCCTTGACTCAACTTCTGGAGATTTTATACAAGGACACACTTAAATACAATATGTAAGTACATAATAATTTTATATTATCCTCTTAAGATTATGTCATCTCATGCATATACCTACAGTAAGTTGTTAAGTTTACCTGAACCCTTTCTTACTACATACATACATTAAAGGTATCAAACAGTGATAACTATCTGGTATCTAATGAACATAGTGATTACGTCATATTATGTCATGATATTATCCTTTTAATTTCATTGGTTTTCGAACAGATTACCAGAAACTGTATTGGATTTTATTATCCTTTCATTTTTTCTCAAGTTCTAAGCTTCTTCGAGAATTCATATTATTCATCTTGGTTATTCAAAATATTAATTAGTACCCACTGCTAATCAAGTCATCGAGGCATTTACTCTCGATTATATTTAATTTTTATTTACTCAATCATCGAGGTATTTTTAACTCTCGGCTACCTGTATTGCCTTGATTCTTACACAATATGCGTGAGTTTTCATTTATTAAGATATTAGATAACTAAATTTTACCACTATGGGTTTACAATTTAATGTTTATTTAATCTTAATTCATCAAGTTTTATCAACTTTGCAGTTATTTGTTTATTTTATCTTTATCAACAATAAATAACTAACTCTTCCGTATTGATAAATTAATTAGCATTTCAGTCTTATTGTTCCTACAGAACTTTTATCTACATCCTTATAAATTATCTCAACTCAAGTTATCATCAGTCATACAATTACCATACCCTTGTCCTAACAAATTAATACAGATATATATCATTCATTTCGTAAGGTTTATCACTCAGGATGAGTCATAACTGAACCTGCTAAATATGAACACAATCCTATGTCACGTATACGTAGGTTAGGATATGAGAAATAACCTGTTCTTAATTCAGTAGCTTGCTGGTCCTTTGGATACAGCTGTTGTGCTGTGCCCGGAGGCCTTGTGTAGCACAACCTGGTTGGATAACCAGTGAAGGTTTGTTGGCCCTGTGGTGATGTTCTGACTGACGTACGTCAGCCCATGATCTGCCTCGCTTGAATGTGGCATCTCTGTAGGTCACTCTCCAGGCCACGCTGTAGTAGAACTAGTTCGTCACTGCTTCTGCTCCTGGCGATTTAGATTTTTTGTAACTTGATATTCCATTCTGACTGAATTTGTTAGACTGTAGTATGGGTGACTGGCTTCTGCTTAAGGGGTGGGATGAGTAGGTGTGGCCTTCTCCTAACTGTGTGCTCGGTCTTCTATGTTGGCTAGGAGTCGTTCCGTCCTTAGTAATACTTCCTTTAATTTTATGAGAGCGTCCATGCGCTCCCTTAAGGAATCATTAATCTTTTCGAAAATGATGGTCACTTCAGTATCCTTATTAACTGAGGTGTCCGACCACTCATAGTCGGGCGAATCTCGACCAGACTTTTTATTCACAGGATTCACTTCCGAGTTTGCGGCGAAGTCCTGCCCTTTCTTGTCATCAATAGAAGAGTATATTACTTCTATGTCAGGGTTACTTCTCAGTCTGGCTTTCTTCCGGGGCTGGTTTTCCTCCTCGTCACTTCCGTTGCTCTTACGACGCTTGTTTGGAGAGACAGTAGATTTTGGATGTACTTCTACCAATCTGCAAGGGTTTATAGGTGATCGCTTTTGCTCCTTCTCCTTGTCTGTCATGACTTCTTATGCTTGGTGCCTTATTCGTAACTCGACTCTGAAGTTCACTCAACTGCCTTCCACATGTGGATTTTGTTGGTGGTTGTAACCAGTGAGTGCAGAGTGTCAATATTTTACACCCTATGGTTTAGCACGTACAGCTTAACACCCGTAAATTAGCGTGTGTGCTTCACACCCGTAGATTAGCGTGTGGTGTGATGCGTTGCAGCGTAGGGTTCGTTGACCCTAGACGCCGGTATGGAATACCAGTTCTTCAGCAGCACTGGGAAGTAGGTCTCAACTAGCCGGAGGCACTGCTGTTATCACTGACTGCACTGCATCAGGTCAAGTTGAAGGATACCAGTTCTTCAGCTGCGCTGGGAAGTAGGTTTCCACTTGCCGGAGGCACTGCCACTACCACTGCACATGCAACTGATCAGGTTTGGAGATATGTGCTATAAGCGCTGGCTGTGAGTGATACAACAGGGAAGGGGGGTCGACTGAGCAGTTACGTATTGCCGTACAGTTACGTATTGCCGTACAGTTACGTGTTGCCGTACAGTTACGTGTTGCCGTACAGTTACGTGTTGCCGTACAGTTTAGAGGTACGAGGTACGTGCAATGTTTGCCACGTAGGTCTCACTACACTATCTTGATAGTGTCACTGTCCTTCACACGTATACTGGATACAATGTGGATTACGCGGTGTGACTGTGTGGTCCTTAACACACGTAGGCGTCATGCACGCTGCCAAGTAGGGTACGCTTACTGTACTCTTACTCTCGATACTACTCTTGGTGGTATCGTCTATACTCAGGAACTGTTACTGTTGAACCTGAGGGTTTGTTGTCCGTTGTCTCTTCCGCCTTCCGATACTGTAGGTCCACTTATTTTGGTGTATTGACAGGTGTATTGTTCTTGGTAATATATGCGTTATACTATCACCAGTAATTAGAGTTATTAGTCACCACCACTGTATCACCTGTACTAAAATATTTTGCATTTGATTAATAATTCAGAGATGTCCCTGTTTGGGCGCCAATTTTAAAACTAGCTTGCTAGTCAGTGTTTGTATTCTGACTCTAGTCTTAATTAGTTCGATTGATCGATTGGATTGAACTACTCTTACTGATTTAAATTGAATCTTAGTAAGGAGTAAATAAAACACATCGATAACATCTCTGAATTCGATTATTGCAAAAATATTAAGTACAGGATTACAAGATACAGATTTTGATTCGCGCACAGTTTAAAAATATACTATGTTCTATGTTCTATGTTTTATGCACAATATACACCGATTCGGATAAGAGGATTTTCAGGACGGAAGGTGATTGTGCTAGATGCACAGCGAAGGGACTCAGGTACGAACAGAACGTGGTTCTTTGGAATCCACAGTCTTTTATACTGGGATCTCAGGGAATAGAAGGGAGCGAAAATCCACTATGCAACAAGTTTTTGCTAGATTTTAAAGTCCTTGGCTACAGTTTCTAATGTAATACAAAGTAATACTCTAATGAGCTTTTATAAGTCTTCGTGATCTTTAATCCAATGAATTTGGTGAATTTATATCCTCTCCTCCGACAGAACAGATAGATAATTGTGCATAGCCAACTTTTATGATAGGTAATGATAGTTCAAATCCTAAATTATTCTCCTACTTATAACATTTGCAATCAAGATACTATTCAGATATTGCAAGTTAATCCGTATATAGAATTTAGGTAAAAAGATAATTGACTCTTACACATAGTCTCAGAATGCACATATGTTAATATAATATAGGTACAATATTCAAATACAATAATATAATATAATAATATAATATTCAAATACAATAATAATATTTATTCATATAAGATTATTATTGGAAAGTAGTTAGAGTTGAATATATATAGTCTAATATTATATAATATATAATATTTGTTTCATATGATTCAATTTCTAACAATGCTGTATAAAGATCCTTTGCTGAAGATAGATCCTTCGCTGCAGATAGATCCTTTACTGTAGATAGATCCTTTGCTGTACATAGATTCTTTGTTGTAGAGAGATCCTTAATTTGCTGTAGATAGATCCTTTGTAGTAGATAGATCTTTTACTGTAGATAGATCCTTAGCTGTTGATAGATCTAAGATCCTTTGCTGTAAATAAATAAATAAATCCGTTGCCTTAGATAGATCCCTTTCCGTAGATAGATCCTTTGTTGTTGATAGATCCTTTGCTGTAGATAGATCCTTTGCTGTATAAAGTTCTGCTGTTGTAAATAGATTTTTTGTTGTAGATAGATCATTTGCTTTGGATAGATCCTTTGCTGTAGATAGATTCTTTGCTTAAGATAGATCCTTAACTTTAGATTGATCTTATGCTGTAGAGAGATCCTTTGCAGTAGATAAATCCTTGACTGTAGATAGATCCTTTGCTGTAGATATATCCTTTGCTGTAGATAGATCCTTTGCTGTAGATAGATCCTTTGCTGTAGATAGATTCTTTGCAGTAGATGTATCCTATGCAGTAGATAGATCCATTACTGTACATAGATCCTATGCTGTATAAAGATCCTTTTCTGAAAATAGATCCTTTGCTGTAGATAGATCCTTTGCTGCAGATAGATCCCTCATTGATGATAGATCTTTTGCTGTAGATAGCTCCTTTACTGTAAATAGATCCTTTGCTGTAGATAGATCCCTTGTAGTGGATTGATCATATGATGTAGATAGATCCTTTACTGTAGATAGGTCCTTTGCTGTAGATAGATTCTTTGCTGTTGATAGATCATTTTCAGAAGATAGATCCTTTACTGTAGATAGATCCTTTGCTGTAGATAAATCGTTTGCTGTAGATAGATACTTTGCTGTATATATAGATCCTTTACTGTAGATAGATCCTTTGCTGTAGATAGATCCTTTGCTGTAGATAGATCCTTTGCTGTAGATAGATACTTTGCTGTAGATAGATCCTATGCTGTAGATAGATTCTTTACTGTAGATAGATTCTTTGCTGTACTTAGATTCTTTGTTGTACATAGATAGATCATTTGCTGTAGATAGATCCTTTGTAGTAGATAGATTCTTTACCGTAGATAAATCCTTTGCAGTAGATAGATCTAAGATCCTTTGCTGTAAATAAATAAATAAATCCTGTGCCGTTGATAGATCTCTTGCCGTAGATAGATCATTTGCTGTAAATAGATCCTTTGTTGTAGATAGATCCTTCGCTGTAGATAGATCCTTTTCTGTAGATAGATCCTTTTCTGTAGATAGATCCTTTACTGTAGATAAAACCTTTGCTGTTGATAGATCTCATACTGTAACTAGTTCCTTTGCTGTAGAAAGATCCTCTGCTGTAGAACGATCTTTTGCTGTAAATAAATCCTTTGCTGTAGATAGATCCTTTGCTGTTGACAGATCTTTCGCTGTAGAAAGATCCTTTGGTGTAGATAGATTCTTTGCTGTAGATAAATCCCTTACTGTAGATAGATCCTTTGCTGTAGATATATCCTTTGCTGTAGATAGATCCTTTGCTGTAGATAGATCCTCTGCTGTAGATTGATTCTTTGATGAAGATAGATTCTTTGCTGTACATAGATTCTTTGTTGTAGATAGATCCTTTGCTGTAGATAGATCTTTCGTAGTAGATAGATCTTTTACTGTAGATAGATCCTTAGCTGTAGATAGAACTAAGATCCTTTGCTGTAAATAAATAAATAAATCCTTTGCCGTACATAGATCCCTTGCCATAGATTGGTAGAAAGATCCTTTGGTGTATATAGATTCTTTGTTGTAGATAGATCCCTTACTGCAGATAGATCCCTTTGCTGTAGATAGATCATTTGCTGTAGATAGATCCCTTACTGTAGATAGATCACTTTGCTGTAGATAGATCCTTTGCTGAAGATAGATCCTTTGTTGTAAATATATCCTTTGCTGAAGATAGATCACTTATTGTAGATAGATCCTTTACTATAGATAGATCCTTCGTTGTAGATAGATCCTTTTCTGTAGATGGATTCTTTGCTGAAAATAGATTCTTTGCTCTAGATAGATTCATTGCTGTAGGTGTATCCTATGCAGGAGATAGATCCTTTACTATACATAGATTCTATGCTGTATAAAGATCCTTTGCTGAAGATAGATCCTTCGCTGCAGATAGATCCTTTACTGTAGATAGATCCTTTGCTGTAGATAGATTCTTAGCTGTACATAGATTCTTTGTTGTAGAGAGATCCTCAATTTGCTGTAGATAGATCCTTTGTAGCAGATAGATCTTTTACTGTAGATAGATCCTTAGCTGTTGATAGATCTAAGATCCTTTGCTGTAAATAAATAAATAAATCCGTTGCCGTAGATAGATCCCTTTCCGTAGATAGATCCTTTGTTGTTGATAGATCCTTTGCTGTAGATAGATCCTTTGCTGTATAAAGTTCTGCTGTTGTAAATAGATTTTTTGTTGTAGATAGATCATTTGCTTTGGATAGATCCTTTGCTGTAGATAGATTCTTTGCTTAAGATAGATCCTTAACTTTAGATTGATCTTATGCTGTAGAGAGATCCTTTGCAGTAGATAAATCCTTGACTGTAGATAGATCCTTTGCTGTAGATATATCCTTTGCTGTAGATAGATCCTTTGCTGTAGATAGATCCTTTGCTGTAGATAGATTCTTTGCTGAAGATAGATTCTTTGCTGTAGATAGATTCTTTGCAGTAGATGTATCCTATGCAGTAGATAAATCCATTACTGTACATAGATCCTATGCTGTATAAAGATCCTTTTCTGAAAATAGATCCTTTGCTGTAGATAGATCCTTTGCTGCAGATAGATCCCTCATTGTTGATAGATCTTTTGCTGTAGATAGCTCCTTTACTGTAAATAGATCCTTTGCTGTAGATAGATCCCTTGCAGTGGATTGATCATATGATGTAGATAGATCCTTTACTGTAGATAGGTCCTTTGCTGTAGATAAATCGTTTGCTGTAGATAGATACTTTGCTGTATATATAGATCCTTTACTGTAGATAGATCCTTTGCTGTAGATAGATCCTTTGCTGTAGATTGATACTTTGCTGTAGATAGATCCTATGCTGTAGATAGATTCTTTACTGTAGATAGATTCTTTGCTGTACTTAGATTCTTTGTTGTACATAGATAGATCATTTGCTGTAGATAGATCCTTTGTAGTAGATAGATTCTTTACCGTAGATAAATCCTTTGCAGTAGATAGATCTAAGATCCTTTGCTGTAAATAAATAAATAAATCCTGTGCCGTAGATAGATCTTTTGCCGTAGATAGATCATTTGCTGTAAATAGATCCTTTGTTGTAGATAGATCCTTCGCTGTAGATAGATCCTTTTCTGTAGATAGATCCTTTTCTGTAGATAGATCCTTTACTGTAGATAAAACCTTTGCTGTTGATAGATCTCATACTGTAACTAGTTCCTTTGCTGTAGAAAGATCCTCTGCTGTAGAACGACCTTTTGCTGAAAATAAATCCTTTGCTGTAGATAGATCCTTTGCTGTTGACAGATCTTTCGCTGTAGCAAGATCCTTTGGTGTAGATAGATTCTTTGCTGTAGATAAATCCCTTACTGTAGATAGATCCTTTGCTGTAGATATATCCTTTGCTGTAGATAGATCCTTTGCTGTAGATAGATCCTCTGCTGTAGATAGATTCTTTGCTGAAGATAGATTCTTTGCTGTAGTTAGATTCTTTGCAGTAGATGTATCCTATGCAGTAGATAGATCCATTACTGTACATAGATTCTATGCTGTATAAAGATCCTTATCTGAAAATAGATCTTTTGCTGTAGATAGATCCTTTGCTGCAGATAGATCCCTCATTGTTGATAGATCTTTTGCTGTAGATAGCTCCTTTACTGTAAATAGATCCTTTGCTGTAGATAGATCCCTTGCAGTGGATTGATCATATGATGTAGATAGATCCTTTACTGTAGATAGGTCCTTTGCTGTAGATAGATCCTTTGCTGTAGATAGATCATTTTCAGTTGATAGATCCATTACTGTAGATAGATCCTTTGCTGTAGATAAATCGTTTGCTGTAGATAGATCCTTTGCTGTAGATAGATCCTTTGCTGTAGATAGATCCTATGCTGTAGATAGATTCTTTACTGTAGATAGATTCTTTGCTGTACTTAGATTCTTTGTTGTACATAGATAGATCATTTGCTGTAGATAGATCCTTTGTAGTAGATAGATCCTTTACCGTAGATAAATCCTTTGCAGTAGATAGATCTATGATCCTTCGCTGTAAATAAATAAATAAATCCTGTGCCGTAGATAGATCCCTTGCCGTAGATAGATCATTTGCTGTAAATAGATCCTTTGTTGTAGATAGATCCTTCGCCGTAGATAGATCCTTTTCTGTAGATAGATCCTTTTCTGTAGATAGATCCTTTACTGTAGATAAAACCTTTGCTGTTGATAGATCTCATACTGTAACTAGTTCCTTCGCTGTAGATAGATTCTTTGCTGAAGATAGATTCTTTGCTGTAGATAGATTCTTTGCAGTAGATGTATCCTATGCAGTAGATAGATGCATTACTGTACATAGATCCTATGCTGTATAAAGATCCTTTTCTGAAAATAGATCCTTTGCTGTAGATAGATCCTTTGCTGCAGATAGATCCCTCATTGTTGATAGATCTTTTGCTGTAGATAGCTCCTTTACTGTAAATAGATCCTTTGCTGTAGATAGATCCCTTGCAGTGGATTGATCATATGATGTAGATAGATCCTTTACTGTAGATAGGTCCTTTGCTGTAGATAAATCGTTTGCTGTAGATAGATACTTTGCTGTATATATAGATCCTTTACTGTAGATAGATACTTTGCTGTAGATAGATCCTTTGCTGTAGATAGATACTTTGCTGTAGATAGATCCTATGCTGTAGATAGATTCTTTACTGTAGATAGATTCTTTGCTGTACTTAGATTCTTTGTTGTACATAGATAGATCATTTGCTGTAGATAGATCCTTTGTAGTAGATAGATTCTTTACCGTAGATAAATCCTTTGCAGTAGATAGATCTAAGATCCTTTGCTGTAAATAAATAAATAAATCCTGTGCCGTAGATAGATCTTTTGCCGTAGATAGATCATTTGCTGTAAATAGATCCTTTGTTGTAGATAGATCCTTCGCTGTAGATAGATCCTTTTCTGTAGATAGATCCTTTTCTGTAGATAGATCCTTTACTGTAGATAAAACCTTTGCTGTTGATAGATCTCATACTGTAACTAGTTCCTTTGCTGTAGAAAGATCCTCTGCTGTAGAACGACCTTTTGCTGTAAATAAATCCTTTGCTGTAGATAGATCCTTTGCTGTTGACAGATCTTTCGCTGTAGAAAGATCCTTTGGTGTAGATAGATTCTTTGCTGTAGATAAATCCCTTACTGTAGATAGATCCTTTGCTGTAGATATATCCTTTGCTGTAGATAGATCCTTTGCTGTAGATAGATCCTCTGCTGTAGATAGATTCTTTGCTGAAGATAGATTCTTTGCTGTAGTTAGATTCTTTGCAGTAGATGTATCCTATGCAGTAGATAGATCCATTACTGTACATAGATCCTATGCTGTATAAAGATCCTTATCTGAAAATAGATCTTTTGCTGTAGATAGATCCTTTGCTGCAGATAGATCCCTCATTGTTGATAGATCTTTTGCTGTAGATAGCTCCTTTACTGTAAATAGATCCTTTGCTGTAGATAGATCCCTTGCCGTGGATTGATCATATGATGTAGATAGATCCTTTACTGTAGATAGGTCCTTTGCTGTAGATAGATCTTTTGCTGCAGATAGATCATTTTCAGTTGATAGATCAATTACTGTAGATAGATCCTTTGCTGTAGATAAATCGTTTGCTGTAGATAGATCCTTTGCTGTAGATAGATCCTTTGCTGTAGATAGATCCTATGCTGTAGATAGATTCTTTACTGTAGATAGATTCTTTGCTGTACTTAGATTCTTTGTTGTACATAGATAGATCATTTGCTGTAGATAGATCCTTTGTAGTAGATAGATCCTTTACCGTAGATAAATCCTTTGCAGTAGATAGATCTATGATCCTTCGCTGTAAATAAATAAATAAATCCTGTGCCGTAGATAGATCCCTTGCCGTAGATAGATCATTTGCTGTAAATAGATCCTTTGTTGTAGATAGATCCTTCGCCGTAGATAGATCCTTTTCTGTAGATAGATCCTTTTCTGTAGATAGATCCTTTACTGTAGATAAAACCTTTGCTGTTGATAGATCTCATACTGTAACTAGTTCCTTTGCTGTAGAAAGATCCTCTGCTGTAGAAAGATCTTTTGCTGTAAATAAATCCTTTGCTGTAGATAGATCCTTTGCTGTTGACAGATCTTGCGCTGTAGAAAGATCCTTTGGTGTAGATAGATTCTTTGCTGTAGATAAATCCCTTACTGTAGATAGAACACTTTGCTGTAGATAGATCATTTGCTGTAGATAGATCCCTTATTGTTGATAGATGTTTTGCTGTAGATAGCTCCTTTACTGTAAATAGATCCTTTGTTGTAGATAGATTTTTTCCTGTAGATATATCCATTGCTGTAGATAGATTTTTTGCTGTAGATAGAGCTTTTGTTGCATATATATCTTTTGCTATAGATTGATCCTCTGCTGTTGATAGATCCTGCGCTGTAAAAAATCCTTTGGTGTAGACAGATTCTTTGCTGTAGATAGATCTCTTACTGAAGATAGATCACTTTGCTGTAGATAGATCCTTTGCTGTAGATAGATCCATTAGGGTATAAAGTTCTGCTGTTGTAAATAGATCCTTTGTTGTAGATAGATCATTGGCTTTAGATAGATATTTTGCTGTAGATAGATCCTTTGCTTAAGATAGATCCTTAACTGTAGATTGATCCTTTGCTGTAGAGAGATCCCTTGCAGTAGATTAATCCTTGACTGTAAATAGATCCTTTGCTGTAGATAGATCCTTTGCTGTAGATTGATCCTTTGCTGTAGATAGATCCTTTGCTGTAGATAGATTCTTTGCAGTAGATGTATCCTACGCAGAAGATAGATCAATTACTGTACATAGATCCTATGCTGTATAAAGATCCTTTGCTGAAGATAGATCCTTTGCTGTAGATAGATCCTTTGCTGCAGATAGATCCTCATTGTTGATAGATCTTTTGCTGTTGATAGCTCCTTTGCTGTAGATAGATCCTTTGCTGCAGATAGATCCCTCATTGTTGATAGATCTTTTACTGAAGGTAGCTACTTTACTGTAAATATATCCTTTGCTGTAGATAGATCCTTTCCTGTAGATAGATCTTTTGCTGTTGATAGATCCTTTGCTGTAGATAGAACTTTTGTTGTAAATAGATCTTTTGTTATAGATTGATCCTTTGCTGTTGATATATCCTTAACTGTAGATGGATCCTTTGCTGTATATAGTCCCGTTACTTTAGATAGATCATTTGCTGTAGATAGATTATTTACTGAACATAGATTCTTTGCTATAGATAGATTCTTTGTTGTATATAGATCCTTTGCTGTAGACAGAACCTTTGCAGTAGATAGATCCTTTACTGTAGATAGATCCTTTGCTGTAGATAGATTCTTAGCTGTACATAGATTCTTTGTTGTAGATAGATCCTTTGCTGTGGATAGATCTTTCGTAGTAGATAGATCTTTTACTGTAGATAGATCCTTAGCTGTAGATAGAACTAAGATCCTTTGCTGTAAATAAATAAATAAATCCTTTGCCGTACATAGATCTCTTGCCATAGATTGGTAGAAAGATCCTTTTGTATAGATAGATTCTTTGTTGTAGATAGATCCCTTACTGCAGATAGATCTCTTTGCTGTAGATAGATCATTTGCTGTAGATAGATCCCTTACTGTAGATAGATCACTTTGCTGTAGATAGATCCTTTGCTGAAGATAGATCCTTTGTTGTAAATATATCCTTTGCTGTAGATAGATCACTTATTGTAGATAGATCCTTTGCTGTAGATAGATCTTATGCTGTAGAAAGATCCTTTGCTGAAGATAGATCATTTGCTGTAGATTGATCCTTTATTATAGATAGATCCTTCGTTGTAGATAGATCCTTTTCTGTAGATGGATTCTTTGCTGAAAATAGATTCTTTGCTCTAGATAGATTCATTGCTGTAGATGTATCCCATGCAGGAGATAGATCCTTTACTATACATAGATTCTATGCTGTATAAAGATCCTTTGCTGAAGATAGATCCTTTGCTGCAGATAGATCCTTTGCTGCAGATAGATCCCTTATTGTAGATAGATCCTTTGCTGCAGATAGATCCCTTATTGTAGATAGATCTTTTGCTGTAGATATATCCTTTGCAGTAGATAGATCCTTTACTGTAGATAGATCTTTTGCTGTAGATGGATCCTCATCTGTAGATAGATCCTTTGCTGTAGATAAATCGTTTGTTGTAGATAGATACTTTGCTGTAGATAGATCCTTCGCTGTAGATAGATACCTTTCTGTAGATAGATCACTTTGCTGTAGATAGATCATTTGCTGTAGATAGATCCCTTACTGTAGATAGATCACTTTGCTGTAGATAGATTCATTGCTGTACATAGATTCTTTGTTGTAGATAGATCATATGCTGTAGATAGATCCTTTGTAGTAGATAGATCCTTCACTGTAGATAAATCCTTTGCTGTAGATAGATCTAATATCCTTTTCTGTAAATAAATAAATAAATTCTCTGCCGTAGATAGATCATTTGCTGTAGATAGATCCTTTGTTGTAGATAGATCCTTCGCTGTAGATAGATCCTTTTCTTTATATATATCCTTTCCTGTAGAAAGATCCTTTACTGTAGATAAAACCTTTGCTGTTGATAGATCCCATACTGTGAATAAAACATTTGCTTTTGATAGATCCCATACTGTAAATAAAACCTTCGCTGTAGATAGATCTCATACTGTAAATAGATCCTATGCCGTAGATATATCCCTTGCCGTAGATAGATCCTTTGCTGTAGATAGATCCTTTGCTGTTGACAGATCTTTCGCTGTAGAAAGATCCTTTAGTGTAGATAGATTCTTTGCTGTAGATATATCCCTTAATGTAGATAGATCATTTTGCTGTAGATAGATCATTTGCTGTAGATAAATCCCTTACTGTAGATAGATCACTTTGCTGTAGATAGATCCTTTGCTGAAGATAGATCCTTTGCTGTAGATAGATACTTTGCTGCAGACAGATCCCATATTGTTGATAGATCTTTTGCTGTAGATAGCTCCTTTACTTTAAATAGATCCTTTGCTGTAGATAGATCCTTTCCTGTAGATAGATCCTTTGCTGTAGATAGATTTTTTGCTGTAGATAGAACTTTTGTTGTAAATTGATCTTTTGCAATAGATTGATCCTTTGCTGTTGACAGATCCTGCACTGTAGAAAGATCCTTTGGTGTAGACAGATAATTTGCTGTAGATAGATCCCTTACTGAAGATAGATCACTTTTCTGTAGATAGATCCTTCGCTGTAGATAGATCCTTTGCTGTATAAAGTTCTGCTGTTGTAAATAGATCCTTTTTTGTAGATAGATCATTGGCTTTAGATAGATCCTTTGCTGTAGATAGATCCTTTGCTTAAGATAGACCCTTAAATGTAGATTGATCCTTTGTTGTAAATAGATTCTTTTCTCTAGATAGATCCCTTACTGTAGATTGATCACTTTGCTGTTGATAGATCATTTGCTGTAGGTAGATCCCTTACTGTAGATAGATCACTTTGCTGTAGATAGATCCTTTGCTGAAGATAGATCCTTTGTTGTAGATAGATCCTTCGATGCAGATAGATCCATTATTGTTGATAGATCCCTTGCTGTAGATAGATCCTTTGCTGTAGATAGAACTTTTGTTCTAAATAGATCTTTTGCTATAGATTGATCTTTTGCTGTTGACAGATCCTGCGGGCTGAAGAAAGATCTTTTGCTGTAGATAGATCCTTTGCTTAAGATCGATCCTTAACTGTAGATTGATCCTTTGCTGTAGAGAGATCCTTTGCAGTAGATAAATCCTTGACTGTAGATAGATCCTTTGCTGTAGATAGATCCTTTGCTGTAGATAGATCCTTTGCTGTAGATAGATCCTTTGCTGTAGATAGATTCTTTGCTGAAGATAGATTCTTTGCTGTAGATAGATTCTTTGCAGTAGATGTATCCTTTGCAGAAGATAGATCCATTACTGTACATAGATCCTATGCTGTATAAAGATCTTTTGCTGAAGATAGATCCTCTGCTGTAGATAGATCCTTTGCTGTAGATAGATCCCTCATTGTTGATAGATCTTTTGCTGTAGATAGCTCCTTTGCTGTAGATAGATCCTTTGCTGCAGATAGAACCCTCATTATTGATAGATCTTTTGCGGTAGATAGCTCTTTTACTGTAAATAGATCTTTTGCTGTAGATAGATCCTTTCCTATAGATAGATCCTTTGCTGTAGATAGATCCTTTGCTGTAGATAGAACTTTTGTTGTAAATAGATCTTTATTTATAGATCGATCCTTCGCTGTTGATAGATACTTAATTGTAGATGGATCCTTTGCTGTATATAGTCCCGTTACTTTAGATAAATCATTTGCTTTAGATTGATCCTTTGCTGTAGATAGATCATTTGCTGTAGATAGATTATTTGCTGAACATAGATTCTTTGCTCTAGATAGATTCTTTGTTGTTTATAGATCCTTTGCTGTAGACAGATCCTTTGCAGTAGATAGATCCTTTACTGTAGATAGATCCTTTGCTGTAGGTAGATTCTTAGCTGTACATAGATTCTTTGTTGTAGATAGATCCTTTGCTGTAGATAGATCCTTTGTAGTAGATAGATCTTTTACTGTAGATAGATCCTTAGCTGTAGATAGATCTAAGATCCTTTGCTGTAAATATATAAATAAATCCTTTGACGTAAATAGATCCCTTGCCGTAGATAGATCCTTTGTTGTAGATAGATCCTTTGCTGTATATAGATTTTTTCGCTGTAGATAGATCCTTTTCTGTAGGTAGATCCTTTTTTGTAGATAGATCTTTTATTGTAGATAAAACCGTTGCTTTAGATAGATCCCATACTGTAAATAGATCCTTTGCTGTAGATAGATCCTTTGCTGTAGAAAAATCCTCTGCTGTAGAAAGATCTCCTGCTGTAAATAGATCCTTTGCTGTAGATAGATCCTTTGGTGTTGACAGATCTTTCGTGGTAGAAAGATCCTTTGGTGTAGATAGATCCTTTGCTGTAGATAGATCCCTTACTGTAGATAGATCCCTTTGCTGTAGATAGATCATTTGCTGTAGATAGATCCCTCACTGTAGATAGATCACTTTGCTGTAGATGAATCCTTTGCTGAAGATAGATCCTTTGTTGTAGATAGATCCTTTGCTGCAGATAGATCCCTTATTGTTGATAAATCCTTTGCTGTAGATAGATCCTTTGTTGTAGATAGAACTTATGTTGTAAATAGATCTTTTACTAAAGATTGATCCTTTGCTGTTGACAGATCCTGCGCTGTAGATAGATCTTTTGGTGTAGACAGATTCTTTTCTGTAGATAGATCCCTTACTGAAAATAGATCACTTTGCTGTAAATAGATTCTTTGCTGTAGATAGATCCTTTGCTGTATAAAGTTCTGCTGTTGTAAATAGATCCTTTTTTGTAGATAGATCATTGGTTTTAGATAGATCCTTTGCTTTAGATCGATCCTTCGCTGTAATTAGATCCTTTGCTGTAGATTGATCCTTTGCTGTATATTGATCCTTTGCTGCAAAAAGATCCCTTACTGTTGATAGATCCATTGCTGTAGATAGATCCTATGCTGTAGAAATATCCTTTGCTGTAGATAGATCATTTGCTGTAGATCGATCCTTCGCTGTAAATAGATCCCTTACTGTAGAAAGGTCCTTTGTAGTAGATAGATCCTTCGCTGTAGATAGATCCTTTGCTGTAGATATATCGGGTGACATCAATATATGATAAAATAAAATCAGGTAAACCAATATGAAAACCGTACATTTAAAAACTCATTAATTAGAAAAGAATAAAATACAGTATTACCAATTTTGATAAAATAATTACGGAACTAATAATTCAAAACATTCTAAAATTTGGTAAAATTATTTGAAATAAAATTATTAGAAACAAATATTATGCAATAAAAAAACTAGGAAACACATTAATTAAAAAAAAATAAAAGGCAGTAAAATATTTATGTAACACATAAAATGGAGTAATATAATTTCAAAAAAGTTAATTTGGAAAAAATATTTCGCAACAATTTAATACGAAAACAGTTAAAATCCAGTAAAATAAAAAGAAAACGCACAATTATTGATAAAATAACTACGTATAAATTAATTAGAAAACTCACAATTTCCAATAAATTAATTAACAATAAAATAATTTGCGCAAAAAAAATAAGCGCAAGTGTAATTAGAGCAAAATAATTAGCGCAAATATAATTAGAGCAAAATAATTTGCGCAAGTATAGTTAGAGCAAAATAATTTGCGCAAAAAATACGCTCCGCCCAGCTGTCTCGATAACTACCGCCCACAGTGACGTCATTACTTCTTCATTGTGAAAAAGAAAGGTAATAAGATAAATGTGATAGTGATTCTTTGTATGTAGATACTTTAAATAATTAGTGCAAATTTAATTAGAGAAAAATAATTAGCACAATATAATTAACGCAAATTTATTTAGAGAAAAATAGTTAGCGCAAATTTAATTAGAGCAAAATAATTAGCACAATATAATTAACGCAAATTTATTTAGAGAAAAATAATTAGCGCAAATTTAATTAGAGCAAAATAATTAGCGCAAATATAATTAGAGCAAAATAATTAGCGCAAATATAATTAGAGCAAAATAATTAGCGCAAATATAATTAAAGCAAAATATTTAGCGCAATATAATTAACGCAAAAAATACTCTGTTAACTGCCTGTGTACTGTTACACTTTAAATGTCATATTTTTGTGTTAGTATTATTTGAGAACAGGCAGTTAACAGAGTATTTTTTGCGCTAATTATTTTGCTCAAACTATATTTGCGTTAATTATATTTGCGCAAATTATTTTGCTCTAATTATATTTGCGCAAATTATTTTGCTCTAATTAAATTTTTGCTAATTATTTTACCCAAACTGTATTTGCGTTAATTATATTTCGCTAATTATTTTGCTTTGATTATATTTGCGCAAATTATTTTTCTCTAATTAAATTTGTGCTAATTATTTTGCCCAAACTATATTTTCGTTAATTATATTTCGCTAATTATTTTGCTTTGATTATATTTGCGCAAATTATTTTGCTCTATTAAATTTGTGCTAATTATTTTGCCCAAACTATATTTGCGTTAATTATATTTCGCTAATTATTTTGCTCTAATTATATTTGCGCTAATTATTTTGCTCTAATTAAATTTGTGCTAATTACGCACTAAACACTACGTTTGAACGTCTTATTCCGTGATTGGTTCTATTCATTGATGACATTAAGTAAAAAAGATTCATGACATCGAAGGTATCCAGCGTTGCCATTGGATCTAAAAGATATGGGTGGAGCTTCTCAGATCATTTTTGCGCTAATTACACTTGCGCTAGTTACACTTGCGCTAATTATACTTGTGCTAATTACACTTGCGCTAATTACACTTGCGCTAAATACACTTGCGCTAATTAAACTTGTGCTAACTATTTTATCGATAATTATGCGTTTTGAAATTAGTTGTTTCGTAATTAAATCATTGCTAATTATATGTTTTGTCCTTATTTTTCCTCATTTTGAATGTTTTTATTTATTTTACCGTTAATTATAGTATTGTATTTTGATAGTTTTACAATTATTTTACTCAAAAAAATGAGTTTTGAAATTATAGTTTTCATAATTATTTGGTTGGCTATTATTTTACCTCAAATTAATTTACAAGTAATTATTTTTTCACATTTCATGAGATTCTTAATTATGTGTTTCTTAATTATATTTCCCGTAATTGGGAGTTTTCTAATTATATTATTACATTTTATACTGTTTTCTATTATTATTATTACTAATTAATCGTTGCCATTTTAGTTTACTCTTAATTATGTTGCCCGTAATTGACCCCTCCCGATATATCTTTTGCTGTAGTAGTTCCTTTGCTGTAGAAAGATACTCCGCTATAAATAGATCCTTTGCTGTAGATAGATCCTTTGCTGTAGATAGATCTTTGCTGTAAATGGATCCTTTGGCTGTATAGAATTCCTTTACTGTAGATATATCCTTTGCTGTAGATTGATCATTTGCTATAGATAGATCTTTTGCAGTAAATAGATCCTTTACTGTAGATAGATCACTTATTGTAGATAGATCTTTTGCTGTAGATAGATCTTATGCTGTAGAAAGATCCTTTGCTGAAGATAGATCATTTGCTGTAGATTGATCCTTTACTATAGATAGCTCCTTCGTTGTAGATAGATCCTTTTCTGTAGATAGATTCTTTGCTGAAAATAGATTCTTTGCTTTAGATAGATTCTTTGCAGTAGATGTATCCTATGCAGTAGATAGATCCTTTACTATACATAGATCCTATGCTGTATAAAGATCCTTTGCTGAAGATAGATCCTTTGCTGCAGATAGATCCTTTGCTGCAGATAGATCCCTTATTGTAGATAGATCTTTTGCTATGGATAGCTCCTTTACTGTAAATAGATCCTTTGCTGTAGATAGATCCCTTGCTGTGGATTGATAATATGATGTAGATAGATCCTTTACTGTAGATAGGTCCTTTGTTGTGGATAGATCCTTTGCAGTAGATATATCCTTTGCCGTAGATAGATCCTTTACTGTAGATAGATCCTTTGCTGTAGATGGATCCTTATCTGTAGATAGATCCTTTGTTGTAGATAAATCGTTTGTTGTAGATAAATCCCTTATTGTTGATAGATGTTTTGCTGTAGATAGCTCCTTTACTGTAAATAATAATAATAATAATAACAATAATAGAGTTTATTTAATCAATCAACTACATTTATATACAAAAAAAAAAAGGATAATTTATTTGATTGAAGAAAGCCCTAAGGTAACTTTAAAAAAAGTTATTCGGGCAAATTAAAATATATCTATGTATAAAATAATTCAGTTATCAAGATTAATCATAATGTGACAACTGAAAACTATTGAATTATATTAAACAAAAACAAATGAAAAAAAAAAAATTGAAGATACAGTGACTGCAATAAAGTTACTAATAAATAGTATTATAGGCATACAACACTTTTCACAAATTATTCAAAAACAAAAACATCGACAACTACATTTATATTACTGGATGAAATATTTCCTAACATGACGTTTGAATATTTTATATGTTTCGCACTGGCGTAACTCTGGAGGCAATGAATTCCACACAACTATAGATTTATAAAAGAAATTTTTTTGGCAGATCGATTTTGTAACAATTGGCAAATTTAAATGGTCAACTACCCTGAATCTAGTAAGGTGATTATGATTTGGAATTAATTGTAAATATCTATTATGAAAATATGGGTCTGAATTATCTACGAAGCAAGTAAACATTTTGAGAGATATAAAATACCTATAAAGAGAATCATAACACATATAGGTATCGCAATGGTGAGGATTTGATCTATTCAACAATTTAAACGCTCTCTTCTGAAGGCCATTAACTCTTGCCACATTGCATGTACCACTGGCACCCCACACCGATATACAATAAGTCATGCGAGAATAGATCAGAGAATAATAAATAGTTTTTAATACAGTATAAGGTGAACAGAGGGAAATACGATACATTACTCCTAGAGATCTTGATATTTTTGTTGATATATCAGCAATATGGTCAGAAAATGATAGTCTGTCATCAAGTATAACTCCCAGAAACCTAGCGCTGCTCACTCTTACAATTGGAGTGCCCCTAAGTAAAATATCAGTCAAAGGCAGGCTCAGAGGTTTATGAGTAAAAATCATATAGGAAGTCTTAGATAAATTCAATGAGAGCCTATTTAGACTTAGCCAATAATCAACGGACATCAATGATTGAGTCATCCCAGCACTAACTTCCGACAAATCATTACCCACTGACATTACCGTAGTATCGTCGGCATAGTGGACAAAAGAGAGATCATTGGCAGTTCTATGCAGATCATTGATGTAAAGAACGAACAACATAGGTCCCAAAACAGATCCCTGGGGAACTCCAATATCATAGGAAACATAATTGGAGAAAGCTCCATTCACTCTGACTCTTCCAACTCTATCTGACAAGTAAGATCTAAACCATGACAAAATATTATCTCTGAACCCATAGCGTTCAAGCTTCCTTAACAAAATATCGTGACTAATGGTGTCAAAGGCCTTGCTGAAATCTAATAATACAGCAACTAAAATCTTCTTATCATTCAAAGCAATTGAACACTCATCAACCATACGCAAAATAGCATCAGCCGTAGATTTTCCGGGTCGGAATCCATATTGACTGTTATTCAGGATATCATACCTAGTCAAGTATTCCACCACTCGGACGCTCATCAATTTTTCCATTATTTTTGACATAACACTCATGGTTGAAATTGGCCTATAGTTTTCCTTAACTTTTGAGTTTTTACTTTTGAAGATTGGAATTATTGTTGACAATTTCAAACAGTTTGGAAAACATCCTATCACAACAGAATCATTAAATATATGGGAAATAATAGGTGCTAACAGATTAATGAGCATTTTGTAAATAAAGGTCGGAATATCATATAGATTACAATTACCATTCTTCATACCATGCACCAAATTCACAACTTCAACACATGAGACTGGCGAAGCAAAGAATGAATTTGTTAGCGGCTCGGGCATGGATTGCAGAGGATCTCCCTGTTGAACCGGAATTTTTTCATTTAGATACCTAGCAATGGAAGAAAAATAAGACGAAAACACCCTGGAAACTTCTACATCAGAAACAACATTCATACCATTAGAATCCTCAAGCAATATATTGACCTTCGATTCCCGCTTAAGAAAATGTTTATTTAACAATTTCCAAGTCGATTTCATGTCTTGAGATGCCTCGTTAAATTTCAGATGAAAATAGTGCTTTTTAGCACGTCTAATGTCGTATTGAAGTTCATTTTTGAAACTATTGTAATCATCGAAGCTATTAACACCCGATTTGTAACCCCTAAAAAGAACAAATTTTTGTTTTATTGCTATTGCTTATCCTTTGTTGTTGATAGATTTTTTCCTGTAGATAAATCCATTGCTGTAGATAGATATTTTGCTGTAGATAGAACTTTTGTTGTATATTATCTTTTGCTATAGATTGATCCTCTGCTGTTGATAGCTCCTTTACTGTAAATAGATCCTTTGCTGTAGATAGATCCTATGCTGTAGATAGATTCTTTACTGTAGATAGATTCTTTGCTGTACTTAGATTCTTTGTTGTACATAGATAGATCATTTGCTGTAGATAGATCCTTTGTAGTAGATAGATCCTTTACCGTAGATAAATCCTTTGCAGTAGATAGATCTATGATCCTTCGCTGTAAATAAATAAATAAATCCTGTGCCGTAGATAGATCCCTTGCCGTAGATAGATCATTTGCTGTAAATAGATCCTTTGTTGTAGATAGATCCTTCGCCGTAGATAGATCCTTTTCTGTAGATAGATCCTTTTCTGTAGATAGATCCTTTACTGTAGATAAAACCTTTGCTGTTGATAGATCTCATACTGTAACTAGTTCCTTTGCTGTAGAAAGATCCTCTGCTGTAGAAAGATCTTTTGCTGTAAATAAATCCTTTGCTGTAGATAGATCCTTTGCTGTTGACAGATCTTGCGCTGTAGAAAGATCCATTGGTGTAGATAGATTCTTTGCTGTAGATAAATCCCTTACTGTAGATAGAACACTTTGCTGTAGATAGATCATTTGCTGTAGATAGATCCCTTATTGTTGATAGATGTTTTGCTGTATATAGCTCCTTTACTGTAAATAGATCCTTTGTTGTAGATAGATTTTTTCCTGTAGATAAATCCATTGCTGTAGATAGATTTTTTGCTGTAGATAGAACTTTTGTTGCATATATATCTTTTGCTATAGATTGATCCTCTGCTGTTGATAGATCCTGCGCTGTAAAAAATCCTTTGGTGTAGACAGATTCTTTGCTGTAGATAGATCTCTTACTGAAGACAGATCACTTTGCTGTAGATAGATCCTTTGCTGTAGATAGATCCATTAGGGTATAAAGTTCTGCTGTTGTAAATAGATCCTTTGTTGTAGATAGATCATTGGCTTTAGATAGATATTTTGCTGTAGATAGATCCTTTGCTTAAGATAGATCCTTAACTGTAGATTGATCCTTTGCTGTAGAGAGATCCCTTGCAGTAGATTAATCCTTGACTGTAAATAGATCCTTTGCTGTAGATAGATCCTTTGCTGTAGATTGATCCTTTGCTGTAGATAGATCCTTTGCTGTAGATAGATTCTTTGCAGTAGATGTATCCTATGCAGAAGATAGATCAATTACTGTACATAGATCCTATGCTGTATAAAGATCCTTTGCTGAAGATAGATCCTTTGCTGTAGATAGATCCTTTGCTGCAGATAGATCCTCATTGTTGATAGATCTTTTGCTGTTGATAGCTCCTTTGCTGTAGATAGATCCTTTGCTGCAGATAGATCCCTCATTGTTGATAGATCTTTTACTGAAGGTAGCTACTTTACTGTAAATATATCCTTTGCTGTAGATAGATCCTTTCCTGTAGATAGATCTTTTGCTGTTGATAGATCCTTTGCTGTAGATAGAACTTTTGTTGTAAATAGATCTTTTGTTATAGATTGATCCTTTGCTGTTGATATATCCTTAACTGTAGATGGATCCTTTGCTGTATATAGTCCCGTTACTTTAGATAGATCATTTGCTGTAGATAGATTATTTACTGAACATAGATTCTTTGCTATAGATAGATTCTTTGTTGTATATAGATCCTTTGCTGTAGAGAGAACCTTTGCAGAAGATAGATCCTTTACTGTAGATAGATCCTTTGCTGTAGATAGATTCTTAGCTGTACATAGATTCTTTGTTGTAGATAGATCCTTTGCTGTGGATAGATCTTTCGTAGTAGATAGATCTTTTACTGTAGATAGATCCTTAGCTGTAGATAGAACTAAGATCCTTTGCTGTAAATAAATAAATAAATCCTTTGCCGTACATAGATCTCTTGCCATAGATTGGTAGAAAGATCCTTTTGTGTAGATAGATTCTTTGTTGTAGATAGATCCCTTACTGCAGATAGATCCCTTTGCTGTAGATAGATCATTTGCTGTAGATAGATCCCTTACTGTAGATAGATCACTTTGCTGTAGATAGATCCTTTGCTGAAGATAGATCCTTTGTTGTAAATATATCCTTTGCTGTAGATAGATCACTTATTGTAGATAGATCCTTTGCTGTAGATAGATCTTATGCTGTAGAAAGATCCTTTGCTGAAGATAGATCATTTGCTGTAGATTGATCCTTTATTATAGATAGATCCTTCGTTGTAGATAGATCCTTTTCTGTAGATGGATTCTTTGCTGAAAATAGATTCTTTGCTCTAGATAGATTCATTGCTGTAGATGTATCCCATGCAGGAGATAGATCCTTTACTATACATAGATTCTATGCTGTATAAAGATCCTTTGATGAAGATAGATCCTTTGCTGCAGATAGATCCTTTGCTGCAGATAGATCCCTTATTATAGATAGATCCTTTGCTGCAGATAGATCCCTTATTGTAGATAGATCTTTTGCTGTAGATATATCCTTTGCAGTAGATAGATCCTTTACTGTAGATAGATCTTTTGCTGTAGATGGATCCTCATCTGTAGATAGATCCTTTGCTGTAGATAAATCGTTTGTTGTAGATAGATACTTTGCTGTAGATAGATCCTTCGCTGTAGATAGATACCTTACTGTAGATAGATCACTTTGCTGTAGATAGATCATTTGCTGTAGATAGATCCCTTACTGTAGATAGATCACTTTGCTGTAGATAGATTCATTGCTGTACATAGATTCTTTGTTGTAGATAGATCATATGCTGCAGATAGATCCCTTATTGTAGATAGATCTTTTGCTGTAGATATATCCTTTGCAGTAGATAGATCCTTTACTGTAGATAGATCTTTTGCTGTAGATGGATCCTCATCTGTAGATAGATCCTTTGCTGTAGATAAATCGTTTGTTGTAGATAGATACTTTGCTGTAGATAGATCCTTCGCTGTAGATAGATACCTTACTGTAGATAGATCACTTTGCTGTAGATAGATCATTTGCTGTAGATAGATCCCTTACTGTAGATAGATCACTTTGCTGTAGATAGATTCATTGCTGTACATAGATTCTTTGTTGTAGATAGATCATATGCTGTAGATAGATCCTTTGTAGTAGATAGATCCTTCACTGTAGATAAATCCTTTGCTGTAGATAGATCTAATATCCTTTTCTGTAAGTAAATAAATAAATTCTTTGCCGTAGATAGATCATTTGCTGTAGATAGATCCTTTGTTGTAGATAGATCCTTCGCTGTAGATAGATCCTTTTCTTTATATATATCCTTTTCTGTAGAAAGATCCTTTACTGTAGATAAAACCTTTGCTGTTGATAGATCCCATACTGTGAATAAAACCTTTGCTTTTGATAGATCCCATACTGTAAATAAAACCTTCGCTGTAGATAGATCTCATACTGTAAATAGATCCTTTGCCGTAGATATATCCCTTGCCGTAGATAGATCCTTTGCTGTAGATAGATCCTTTGCTGTTGACAGATCTTTCGCTGTAGAAAGATCCTTTGGTGTAGATTGATTCTTTGCTGTAGATATATCCCTTAATGTAGATAGATCATTTTGCTGTAGATAGATCATTTGCTGTAGATAAATCCCTTACTGTAGATAGATCACTTTGCTGTAGATAGATCCTTTGCTGAAGATAGATCCTTTGCTGTAGATAGATCCTTTGCTGCAGACAGATCCCATATTGTTGATAGATCTTTTGCTGTAGATAGCTCCTTTACTTTAAATAGATCCTTTGCTGTAGATATATCCTTTCCTGTAGATAGATCCTTTGCTGTAGATAGATTTTTTGCTGTAGATAGAACTTTTGTTGTAAATTGATCTTTTGCAATAGATTGATCCTTTGCTGTTGACAGATCCTGCACTGTAGAAAGATCCTTTGGTGTAGACAGATAATTTGCTGTAGATAGATCCCTTACTGAAGATAGATCACTTTTCTGTAGATAGATCCTTCGCTGTAGATAGATCCTTTGCTGTATAAAGTTCTGCTGTTGTAAATAGATCCTTTTTTGTAGATAGATCATTGGCTTTAGATAGATCCTTTGCTGTAGATAGATCCTTTGCTTAAGATAGACCCTTAAATGTAGATTGATCCTTTGTTGTAGATAGATTCTTTTCTCTAGATAGATCCCTTACTGTAGATAGATCACTTTGCTGTAGATAGATCATTTGCTGTAGGTAGATCCCTTACTGTAGATAGATCACTTTGCTGTAGATAGATCCTTTGCTGAAGATAGATCCTTTGTTGTAGATAGATTCTTTGATGCAGATAGATCCATTATTGTTGATAGATCCCTTGCTGTAGATAGATCCTTTGCTGTAGATAGAACTTTTGTTCTAAATAGATCTTTTGCTATAGATTGATCCTTTGCTGTTGACAGATCCTGCGCTGAAGAAAGATCTTTTGCTGTAGATAGATCCTTTGCTTAAGATCGATCCTTAACTGTAGATTGATCCTTTGCTGTAGAGAGATCCTTTGCAGTAGATAAATCCTTGACTGTAGATAGATCCTTTGCTGTAGATAGATCCTTTGCTGTAGATAGATCCTTTGCTGTAGATAGATCCTTTGCTGTAGATAGATTCTTTGCTGAAGATAGATTCTTTGCTGTAGATAGATTCTTTGCAGTAGATGTATCCTTTGCAGAAGATAGATCCATTACTGTACATAGATCCTATGCTGTATAAAGATCTTTTGCTGAAGATAGATCCTTTGCTGTAGATAGATCCTTTGCTGTAGATAGATCCCTCATTGTTGATAGATCTTTTGCTGTAGATAGCTCCTTTGCTGTAGATAGATCCTTTGCTGTAGATAGAACCCTCATTATTGATAGATCTTTTGCTGTTGATAGCTCCTTTGCTGTAGATAGATCCTTTGCTGCAGATAGATCCCTCATTGTTGATAGATCTTTTACTGAAGGTAGCTACTTTACTGTAAATATATCCTTTGCTGTAGATAGATCCTTTCCTGTAGATAGATCTTTTGCTGTTGATAGATCCTTTGCTGTAGATAGAACTTTTGTTGTAAATAGATCTTTTGTTATAGATTGATCCTTTGCTGTTGATATATCCTTAACTGTAGATGGATCCTTTGCTGTATATAGTCCCGTTACTTTAGATAGATCATTTGCTGTAGATAGATTATTTACTGAACATAGATTCTTTGCTATAGATAGATTCTTTGTTGTATATAGATCCTTTGCTGTAGAGAGAACCTTTGCAGAAGATAGATCCTTTACTGTAGATAGATCCTTTGCTGTAGATAGATTCTTAGCTGTACATAGATTCTTTGTTGTAGATAGATCCTTTGCTGTGGATAGATCTTTCGTAGTAGATAGATCTTTTACTGTAGATAGATCCTTAGCTGTAGATAGAACTAAGATCCTTTGCTGTAAATAAATAAATAAATCCTTTGCCGTACATAGATCTCTTGCCATAGATTGGTAGAAAGATCCTTTTGTGTAGATAGATTCTTTGTTGTAGAGAGATCCCTTACTGCAGATAGATCCCTTTGCTGTAGATAGATCATTTGCTGTAGATAGATCCCTTACTGTAGATAGATCACTTTGCTGTAGATAGATCCTTTGCTGAAGATAGATCCTTTGTTGTAAATATATCCTTTGCTGTAGATAGATCACTTATTGTAGATAGATCCTTTGCTGTAGATAGATCTTATGCTGTAGAAAGATCCTTTGCTGAAGATAGATCCTTTGCTGTAGATTGATCCTTTATTATAGATAGATCCTTCGTTGTAGATAGATCCTTTTCTGTAGATGGATTCTTTGCTGAAAATAGATTCTTTGCTCTAGATAGATTCATTGCTGTAGATGTATCCCATGCAGGAGATAGATCCTTTACTATACATAGATTCTATGCTGTATAAAGATCCTTTGCTGAAGATAGATCCTTTGCTGCAGATAGATCCTTTGCTGCAGATAGATCCCTTATTATAGATAGATCCTTTGCTGCAGATAGATCCCTTATTGTAGATAGATCTTTTGCTGTAGATATATCCTTTGCAGTAGATAGATCCTTTACTGTAGATAGATCTTTTGCTGTAGATGGATCCTCATCTGTAGATAGATCCTTTGCTGTAGATAAATCGTTTGTTGTAGATAGATACTTTGCTGTAGATAGATCCTTCGCTGTAGATAGATACCTTACTGTAGATAGATCACTTTGCTGTAGATAGATCATTTGCTGTAGATAGATCCCTTACTGTAGATAGATCACTTTGCTGTAGATAGATTCATTGCTGTACATAGATTCTTTGTTGTAGATAGATCATATGCTGTAGATAGATCCTTTGTAGTAGATAGATCCTTCACTGTAGATAAATCCTTTGCTGTAGATAGATCTAATATCCTTTTCTGTAAGTAAATAAATAAATTCTTTGCCGTAGATAGATCATTTGCTGTAGATAGATCCTTTGTTGTAGATAGATCCTTCGCTGTAGATAGATCCTTTTCTTTATATATATCCTTTTCTGTAGAAAGATCCTTTACTGTAGATAAAACCTTTGCTGTTGATAGATCCCATACTGTGAATAAAACCTTTGCTTTTGATAGATCCCATACTGTAAATAAAACCTTCGCTGTAGATAGATCTCATACTGTAAATAGATCCTTTGCCGTAGATATATCCCTTGCCGTAGATAGATCCTTTGCTGTAGATAGATCCTTTGCTGTTGACAGATCTTTCGCTGTAGAAAGATCCTTTGGTGTAGATTGATTCTTTGCTGTAGATATATCCCTTAATGTAGATAGATCATTTTGCTGTAGATAGATCATTTGCTGTAGATAAATCCCTTACTGTAGATAGATCACTTTGCTGTAGATAGATCCTTTGCTGAAGATAGATCCTTTGCTGTAGATAGATCCTTTGCTGCAGACAGATCCCATATTGTTGATAGATCTTTTGCTGTAGATAGCTCCTTTACTTTAAATAGATCCTTTGCTGTAGATATATCCTTTCCTGTAGATAGATCCTTTGCTGTAGATAGATTTTTTGCTGTAGATAGAACTTTTGTTGTAAATTGATCTTTTGCAATAGATTGATCCTTTGCTGTTGACAGATCCTGCACTGTAGAAAGATCCTTTGGTGTAGACAGATAATTTGCTGTAGATAGATCCCTTACTGAAGATAGATCCCTTACTGAAGATAGATCACTTTTCTGTAGATAGATCCTTCGCTGTAGATAGATCCTTTGCTGTATAAAGTTCTGCTGTTGTAAATAGATCCTTTTTTGTAGATAGATCATTGGCTTTAGATAGATCCTTTGCTGTAGATAGATCCTTTGCTTAAGATAGACCCTTAAATGTAGATTGATCCTTTGTTGTAGATAGATTCTTTTCTCTAGATAGATCCCTTACTGTAGATAGATCACTTTGCTGTAGATAGATCATTTGCTGTAGGTAGATCCCTTACTGTAGATAGATCACTTCGCTGTAGATAGATCCTTTGCTGAAGATAGATCCTTTGTTGTAGATAGATTCTTTGATGCAGATAGATCCATTATTGTTGATAGATCCCTTGCTGTAGATAGATCCTTTGCTGTAGATAGAACTTTTGTTCTAAATAGATCTTTTGCTATAGATTGATCCTTTGCTGTTGACAGATCCTGCGCTGAAGAAAGATCTTTTGCTGTAGATAGATCCTTTGCTTAAGATCGATCCTTAACTGTAGATTGATCCTTTGCTGTAGAGAGATCCTTTGCAGTAGATAAATCCTTGACTGTAGATAGATCCTTTGCTGTAGATAGATCCTTTGCTGTAGATAGATTCTTTGCAGTAGATGTATCCTTTGCAGAAGATAGATCCATTACTGTACATAGATCCTATGCTGTATAAAGATCTTTTGCTGAAGATAGATCCTTTGCTGTAGATAGATCCTTTGCTGCAGATAGAACCCTCATTATTGATAGATCTTTTGCGGTAGATAGCTCTTTTACTGTAAATAGATCTTTTGCTGTAGATAGATCCTTTCCTATAGATAGATCCTTTGCTGTAGATAGATCCTTTGCTGTAGATAGAACTTTTGTTGTAAATAGATCTTTATTTATAGATCGATCCTTCGCTGTTGATAGATACTTAATTGTAGATGGATCCTTTGCTGTATATAGTCCCGTTACTTTAGATAAATCATTTGCTTTAGATTGATCCTTTGCTGTAGATAGATCATTTGCTGTAGATAGATTATTTGCTGAACATAGATTCTTTGCTCTAGATAGATTCTTTGTTGTTTATAGATCCTTTGCTGTAGACAGATCCTTTGCAGTAGATAGATCCTTTACTGTAGATAGATCCTTTGCTGTAGATAGATTCTTAGCTGTACATAGATTCTTTGTTGTAGATAGATCCTTTGCTGTAGATAGATCCTTTGTAGTAGATAGATCTTTTACTGTAGATAGATCCTTAGCTGTAGATAGATCTAAGATCCTTTGCTGTAAATAAATAAATAAATCATTTGCCGTAGATAGATCCCTTGCCGTAGATAGATCCTTTGTTGTAGATAGATCCCTTACTTTAGATAGATCCCTTTGCTGTAGATAGATCATTTGCTGTAGATAGATCCCTTACTGTAGATAGATCACTTTGCTGTAGATAGATCATTTGCTGTAGATAGATCCCTTACTTTAGATAGATCCCTTTGCTGTAGATAGATCATTTGCTGTAGATAGATCCCTTACTGTAGATAGATCACTTTGCTGTAGATAAATCCTTTGCTGAAGATAGATCCTTTGTTGTAGATAGATCCTTTGCTGCAGATAGATCCCTTATTGTTGATAAATCCTTTGCTGTAGATAGATCCTTTGTTGTAGATAGAACTTTTGTTGTAAATAGATCTTTTACTAAAGATTGATCCTTTGCTGTTGACAGATCCTGCGCTGTAGATAGATCTTTTGGTGTAGACAGATTCTTTTCTGTAGATAGATCCCTTACTGAAAATAGATCACTTTGCTGTAAATAGATTCTTTGCTGTAGATAGATCCTTTGCTGTATAAAGTTCTGCTGTTGTAAATAGATCCTTTTTTGTAGATAGATCATTGGTTTTAGATAGATCCTTTGCTGTAGGTAGATCCTTTGCTTAAGATAGATCCTTAAATGTAGATTGATCCTTTGCTGTAGAGAGATCCTTTGCAGTAGATAAATCCTCGACTGTAAACAGATCCTTTACTGTAGATAGATCCTTTGCAGAAGATAGATCCTTTGCTGTAGATAGATCCTTTGCTGTATATAGATCCTTTGCTTTAGATCGATCCTTCGCTGTTATTAGATCCTTTGCTGTAGATTGATCCTTTGCTGCAAAAAGATCCCTTACTGTTGATAGATCCATTGCTGTAGATAGATCCTATGCTGTAGAAATATCCTTTGCTGTAGATAGATCATTTGCTGTAGATCGATCCTTCGCTGTAAATAGATCCCTTACTGTAGATAGGTCCTTTGTAGTAGATAGATCCTTTGCTGTAGATAGATCCTTTGCTGTAGATATATCTTTTGCTGTAGTAGTTCCTTTGCTGTAGAAAGATACTCCGCTATAAATAGATCCTTTGCTGTAGATAGATCTTTGCTGTAAATGGATCCTTTGGCTGTATAGAATTCCTTTGCTGTAGATATATCCTTTGCTGTAGATTGATCATTTGCTATAGATAGATCTTTTGCAGTAGATAGATCCTTTGCTGTAGATAGATCACTTATTGTAGATAGATCTTTTGCTGTAGATAGATCTTATGCTGTAGAAAGATCCTTTGCTGAAGATAGATCATTTGCTGTAGATTGATCCTTTACTATATATAGCTCCTTCGTTGTAGATAGATCCTTTTCTGTAGATAGATTCTTTGCTGAAAATAGATTCTTTGCTTTAGATAGATTCTTTGCAGTAGATGTATCCTATGCAGTAGATAGATCCTTTACTATACATAGATCCTATGCTGTATAAAGATCCTTTGCTGAAGATAGATCCTTTGCTGCAGATAGATCCTTTGCTGCAGATAGATCCCTTATTGTAGATAGATCTTTTGCTATGGATAGCTCCTTTACTGTAAATATATCCTTTGCTGTAGATAGATCCCTTGCTGTGGATTGATAATATGATGTAGATAGATCCTTTACTGTAGATAGGTCCTTTGTTGTAGATAGATCCTTTGCAGTAGATATATCCTTTGCCGTAGATAGATCCTTTACTGTAGATAGATCCTTTGCTGTAGATGGATCCTTATCTGTAGATAGATCCTTTGTTGTAGATAAATCGTTTGTTGTAGATAAATCCCTTATTGTTGATAGATGTTTTGCTGTAGATAGCTCCTTTACTGTAAATAGATCCTTTGTTGTTGATAGATTTTTTCCTGTAGATAAATCCATTGCTGTAGATAGATATTTTGCTGTAGATAGAACTTTTGTTGTATATTATCTTTTGCTATAGATTGATCCTCTGCTGTTGATAGCTCCTTTACTGTAAATAGATCCTTTGCTGTAGATAGATCCCTTTCTGTGGTTTGATAATATGATGTAGATAGATCCTTTACTGTAGATAGGTCCTTTGCTGTAAATAGATCCTTTGTTGTAGATTGATCCTTTGCTGCAAAAAGATCCCTTACTGTAGATAGATCCATTGCTGTAGATAGATCCTATGCTGTAGAAATATCCTCTGCTGTAGATAGATCTTTTGCTGTATATCGATCCTTCGCTGTAAATAGATCCCTTACTGTAGATAGGTCCTTTGCAGTAGATAGATCCTTTGCTGTAGATAGATCCTTTGCTGTAGATATATCTTTTGCTGTAGTAGTTCCTTTGCTGTAGAAAGATACTCCGCTATAAATAGATCCTTTGCTGTAGATAGATACTTTGCTGTAGATAGATCTTTGCTGTAAATGGATCCTTTGGCTGTATAGAATTCCTTTACTGTAGATATATCCTTTGCTGTAGATTGATCATTTGCTATAGATAGATCTTTTGCAGTAGATAGATCCTTTGCTGTAGATAGATCACTTATTGTAGATAGATCTTTTGCTGTAGATAGATCTTATGCTGTAGAAAGATCCTTTGCTGAAGATAGATCATTTGCTGTAGATTGATCCTTTACTATAGATAGCTCCTTCGTTGTAGATAGATCCTTTTCTGTAGATAGATTCTTTGCTGAAAATAGATTCTTTGCTTTAGATAGATTCTTTGCAGTAGATGTATCCTATGCAGTAGATAGATCCTTTACTATACATAGATCCTATGCTGTATAAAGATCCTTTGCTGAAGATAGATCCTTTGCTGCAGATAGATCCTTTGCTGCAGATAGATCCCTTATTGTAGATAGATCTTTTGCTATAGATAGCTCCTTTACTGTAAATAGATCCTTTGCTGTAGATAGATCCCTTGCTGTGGATTGATAATATGATGTAGATAGATCCTTTACTGTAGATAGGTCCTTTGTTGTAGATAGATCCTTTGCAGTAGATATATCCTTTGCCGTAGATAGATCCTTCACTGTAGATAGATCCTTTGCTGTAGATGGATCCTTATCTGTAGATAGATCCTTTGTTGTAGATAAATCGTTTGTTGTAGATAAATCCCTTATTGTTGATAGATGTTTTGCTGTAGATAGCTCCTTTACTGTAAATAGATCCTTTGTTGTAGATAGATTTTTTCCTGAAGATAAATCCATTGCTGTAGATAGATATTTTACTGTAGATAGAACTTTTGTTGTATATTATCTTTTGCTATAGATTGATCCTCTGCTGTTGATAGCTCCTTTACTGTAAATAGATCCTTTGCTGTAGATAGATCCCTTGCTATGGATTGATAATATGATGTAGATAGATCCTTTACTGTAGATAGGTCCTTTGCTGTAAATAGATCCTTTGTTGTAGATAGATTTTTTCCTGTAGATAAATCCATTGCTGTAGATAGATATTTTGCTGTAGATAAAACTTTTGTTGTATATTATCTTTTGCTATAGATTGATCCTCTGCTGTAGATAGATCCTTTACTGTAGATAGGTCCTTTGTTGTAGATAGATCCTTTGCTGTAGATATATCCTTTGCAGTAGATAGATCCTTTACTGTAGATAGATCTTTTGCTGTAGATGGATCTTCATCTGTAGATAGATCCTTTGCTGTAGATAAATCGTTTGTTGTAGATAGATTCTTTGCTGTAGATAGATCCTTCGCTGTACATAGATCCCTTACTGTAGATAGATCACTTTGCTGTAGATAGATCATTTGCTGTAGATAGATCCCTTACTGTAGATAGATCACTTTGCTGTAGATAGATTCATTGCTGTACATAGATTCTTTGTTGTAGATAGATCATATGCTGTAGATAGATCCTTTGTAGTAGATAGATCCTTTACTGTAGATAAATCCTTTGCTGTAGATAGATCTAATATCCTTTTCTGTAAATAAATCAATAAATTTTTTGCCGTAGATAGATCCCCTGCCGTAGATAGATCATTTGCTGTAGATAGATCCTTTGTTGTAGATAGATCCTTCGCTGTAGATAGATCCTTTTCTGCAGATATATCCTTTTCTGTAGAAAGATCCTTTACTGTAGATAAAACCTTTGCTGTTGATAGATCCCATACTGTAAATAAAACCTTTGCTTTTGATAGATCCCATACTGTAAATAAAACCTTCGCTGTAGATAGATCCCATACTGTAAATAGATCCTTTGCCGTAGATATATCCCTTGCCGTAGATAGATCCTTTGCTGTAGATAGATCCTTTGCTGTTGACAGATCTTTCGCTGTAGAAAGATCCTTTGATGTAGATAGATTATTTGCTGTAGATAGATCCCTTACTGTAGATAGAGCATTTTGCTGTAGATAGATCATTTGCTGTAGATAAATCCCTTACTGCAGATAGATCACTTTGCTGTAGATAGATCCTTTGCTGAAGATAGATCCTTTGCTGTAGATAGATCCTTTGCTGCAGACAGATCCCTTATTGTTGGTAGATCTTTTGCTGTAGATAGCTCCTTTACTTTAAATAGATCTTTTGCTGTAGATAGATCCTTTGCATAAGATCGATCCTTAACTGTAGATTGATCCTTTGCTGTAGAGAGATCCTTTGCAGTAGATAAATCCTTGACTGTAGATAGATACTTTGCTGTAGATAGATCCTTTGCTGTAGATAGATCCTTTGCTGTAGATAGATCCTTTGCTGTAGATAGATTCTTTGCTGAAGATAGATTTTTTGCTGTAGATAGATTCTTTGCAGTAGATGTATCCTTTGCAGAAGATAGATCCATTACTGTACATAGATCCTATGCTGTATAAAGATCTTTTGCTGAAGATAGATCCTTTGCTGTAGATAGATCCTTTGCTGTAGATAGATCCCTCATTGTTGATAGATCTTTTGCTGTAGATAGCTCCTTTCCTGTAGATAGATCCTTTGCTGCAGATAGATCCCTCATTGTTGATAGATCTTTTGCGGTAGATAGCTCCTTTACTGTAAATAGATCCTTTGCTGTAGATAGATCCTTTCCTATAGATAGATCC
The DNA here is from genome assembly GCA_947561585.1 of Caprella mutica. NCBI lineage: Eukaryota > Metazoa > Arthropoda > Malacostraca > Amphipoda > Caprellidae > Caprella > Caprella mutica. The sequence continues at coordinate 87,629 of CANNZV010001708.1, forward strand.
TTTGCTGTAGATAGATCCTTTGCTGTAGATAGAACTTTTGTTGTAAATAGATCTTTATTTATAGATCGATCCTTCGCTGTTGATAGATACTTAATTGTAGATGGATCCTTTGCTGTATATAGTCCCGTTACTTTAGGTAAATCATTTGCTTTAGATTGATCCTTTGCTGTAGATAGATCATTTGCTGTAGATAGATTATTTGCTGAACATAGATTCTTTGCTCTAGATAGATTCTTTGTTGTTTATAGATCCTTTGCTGTAGACAGATCCTTTGCAGTAGATAGATCCTTTACTGTAGATAGATCCTTTGCTGTAGATAGATTCTTAGCTGTACATAGATTCTTTGTTGTAGATAGATCCTTTGCTGTAGATAGATCCTTAGCTGTAGATAGATCTAAGATCCTTTGCTGTAAATAAATAAATAAATCATTTGCCGTAGATAGATCCCTTGCCGTAGATAGATCCTTTGTTGTAGATAGATCCCTTACTTTAGATAGATCCCTTTGCTGTAGATAGATCATTTGCTGTAGATAGATCCCTTACTGTAGATAGATCACTTTGCTGTAGATAGATCATTTGCTGTAGATAGATCCCTTACTTTAGATAGATCCCTTTGCTGTAGATAGATCATTTGCTGTAGATAGATCCCTTACTGTAGATAGATCACTTTGCTGTAGATAAATCCTTTGCTGAAGATAGATCCTTTGTTGTAGATAGATCCTTTGCTGCAGATAGATCCCTTATTGTTGATAAATCCTTTGCTGTAGATAGATCCTTTGTTGTAGATAGAACTTTTGTTGTAAATAGATCTTTTACTAAAGATTGATCCTTTGCTGTTGACAGATCCTGCGCTGTAGATAGATCTTTTGGTGTAGACAGATTCTTTTCTGTAGATAGATCCCTTACTGAAAATAGATCACTTTGCTGTAAATAGATTCTTTGCTGTAGATAGATCCTTTGCTGTATAAAGTTCTGCTGTTGTAAATAGATCCTTTTTTGTAGATAGATCATTGGTTTTAGATAGATCCTTTGCTGTAGGTAGATCCTTTGCTTAAGATAGATCCTTAAATGTAGATTGATCCTTTGCTGTAGAGAGATCCTTTGCAGTAGATAAATCCTAGACTGTAAACAGATCCTTTACTGTAGATAGATCCTTTGCAGAAGATAGATCCTTTGCTGTAGATAGATCCTTTGCTGTATATAGATCCTTTGCTTTAGATCGATCCTTCGCTGTTATTAGATCCTTTGCTGTAGATTGATCCTTTGCTGCAAAAAGATCCCTTACTGTTGATAGATCCATTGCTGTAGATAGATCCTATGCTGTAGAAATATCCTTTGCTGTAGATAGATCATTTGCTGTAGATCGATCCTTCGCTGTAAATAGATCCCTTACTGTAGATAGGTCCTTTGTAGTAGATAGATCCTTTGCTGTAGATAGATCCTTTGCTGTAGATATATCTTTTGCTGTAGTAGTTCCTTTGCTGTAGAAAGATACTCCGCTTTAAATAGATCCTTTGCTGTAGATAGATCTTTGCTGTAAATGGATCCTTTGGCTGTATAGAATTCCTTTGCTGTAGATATATCCTTTGCTGTAGATTGATCATTTGCTATAGATAGATCTTTTGCAGTAGATAGATCCTTTGCTGTAGATAGATCACTTATTGTAGATAGATCTTTTGCTGTAGATAGATCTTATGCTGTAGAAAGATCCTTTGCTGAAGATAGATCATTTGCTGTAGATTGATCCTTTACTATAGATAGCTCCTTCGTTGTAGATAGATCCTTTTCTGTAGATAGATTCTTTGCTGAAAATAGATTCTTTGCTTTAGATAGATTCTTTGCAGTAGATGTATCCTATGCAGTAGATAGATCCTTTACTATACATAGATCCTATGCTGTATAAAGATCCTTTGCTGAAGATAGATCCTTTGCTGCAGATAGATCCTTTGCTGCAGATAGATCCCTTATTGTAGATAGATCTTTTGCTATGGATAGCTCCTTTACTGTAAATAGATCCTTTGCTGTAGATAGATCCCTTGCTGTGGATTGATAATATGATGTAGATAGATCCTTTACTGTAGATAGGTCCTTTGTTGTAGATAGATCCTTTGCAGTAGATATATCCTTTGCCGTAGATAGATCCTTTACTGTAGATAGATCCTTTGCTGTAGATGGATCCTTATCTGTAGATAGATCCTTTGTTGTAGATAAATCGTTTGTTGTAGATAAATCCCTTATTGTTGATAGATGTTTTGCTGTAGATAGCTCCTTTACTGTAAATAGATCCTTTGTTGTTGATAGATTTTTTCCTGTAGATAAATCCATTGCTGTAGATAGATATTTTGCTGTAGATAGAACTTTTGTTGTATATTATCTTTTGCTATAGATTGATCCTCTGCTGTTGATAGCTCCTTTACTGTAAATAGATCCTTTGCTGTAGATAGATCCCTTTCTGTGGTTTGATAATATGATGTAGATAGATCCTTTACTGTAGATAGGTCCTTTGCTGTAAATAGATCCTTTGTTGTAGATTGATCCTTTGCTGCAAAAAGATCCCTTACTGTAGATAGATCCATTGCTGTAGATAGATCCTATGCTGTAGAAATATCCTCTGCTGTAGATAGATCTTTTGCTGTATATCGATCCTTCGCTGTAAATAGATCCCTTACTGTAGATAGGTCCTTTGCAGTAGATAGATCCTTTGCTGTAGATAGATCCTTTGCTGTAGATATATCTTTTGCTGTAGTAGTTCCTTTGCTGTAGAAAGATACTCCGCTATAAATAGATCCTTTGCTGTAGATAGATACTTTGCTGTAGATAGATCTTTGCTGTAAATGGATCCTTTGGCTGTATAGAATTCCTTTACTGTAGATATATCCTTTGCTGTAGATTGATCATTTGCTATAGATAGATCTTTTGCAGTAGATAGATCCTTTGCTGTAGATAGATCACTTATTGTAGATAGATCTTTTGCTGTAGATAGATCTTATGCTGTAGAAAGATCCTTTGCTGAAGATAGATCATTTGCTGTAGATTGATCCTTTACTATAGATAGCTCCTTCGTTGTAGATAGATCCTTTTCTGTAGATAGATTCTTTGCTGAAAATAGATTCTTTGCTTTAGATAGATTCTTTGCAGTAGATGTATCCTATGCAGTAGATAGATCCTTTACTATACATAGATCCTATGCTGTATAAAGATCCTTTGCTGAAGATAGATCCTTTGCTGCAGATAGATCCTTTGCTGCAGATAGATCCCTTATTGTAGATAGATCTTTTGCTATAGATAGCTCCTTTACTGTAAATAGATCCTTTGCTGTAGATAGATCCCTTGCTGTGGATTGATAATATGATGTAGATAGATCCTTTACTGTAGATAGGTCCTTTGTTGTAGATAGATCCTTTGCAGTAGATATATCCTTTGCCGTAGATAGATCCTTCACTGTAGATAGATCCTTTGCTGTAGATGGATCCTTATCTGTAGATAGATCCTTTGTTGTAGATAAATCGTTTGTTGTAGATAAATCCCTTATTGTTGATAGATGTTTTGCTGTAGATAGCTCCTTTACTGTAAATAGATCCTTTGTTGTAGATAGATTTTTTCCTGTAGATAAATCCATTGCTGTAGATAGATATTTTACTGTAGATAGAACTTTTGTTGTATATTATCTTTTGCTATAGATTGATCCTCTGCTGTTGATATTTCCTTTACTGTAAATAGATCCTTTGCTGTAGATAGATCCCTTGCTATGGATTGATAATATGATGTAGATAGATCCTTTACTGTAGATAGGTCCTTTGCTGTAAATAGATCCTTTGTTGTAGATAGATTTTTTCCTGTAGATAAATCCATTGCTGTAGATAGATATTTTGCTGTAGATAAAACTTTTGTTGTATATTATCTTTTGCTATAGATTGATCCTCTGCTGTAGATAGATCCTTTACTGTAGATAGGTCCTTTGTTGTAGATAGATCCTTCGCTGTAGATATATCCATTGCAGTAGATAGATCCTTTACTGTAGATAGATCTTTTGCTGTAGATGGATCTTCATCTGTAGATAGATCCTTTGCTGTAGATAAATCGTTTGTTGTAGATAGATTCTTTGCTGTAGATAGATCCTTCGCTGTACATAGATCCCTTACTGTAGATAGATCACTTTGCTGTAGATAGATCATTTGCTGTAGATAGATCCCTTACTGTAGATAGATCACTTTGCTGTAGATAGATTCATTGCTGTACATAGATTCTTTGATGTAGATAGATCATATGCTGTAGATAGATCCTTTGTAGTAGATAGATCCTTTACTGTAGATAAATCCTTTGCTGTAGATAGATCTAATATCCTTTTCTGTAAATAAATCAATAAATTTTTTGCCGTAGATAGATCCCCTGCCGTAGATAGATAATTTGCTGTAGATAGATCCTTTGTTGTAGATAGATCCTTCGCTGTAGATAGATCCTTTTCTGCAGATATATCCTTTTCTGTAGAAAGATCCTTTACTGTAGATAAAACCTTTGCTGTTGATAGATCCCATACTGTAAATAAAACCTTCGCTGTAGATAGATCCCATACTGTAAATAGATCCTTTGCCGTAGATATATCCCTTGCCGTAGATAGATCCTTTGCTGTAGATAGATCCTTTGCTGTTGACAGATCTTTCGCTGTAGAAAGATCCTTTGATGTAGATAGATTATTTGCTGTAGATAGATCCCTTACTGTAGATAGAGCATTTTGCTGTAGATAGATCATTTGCTGTAGATAAATCCCTTACTGCAGATAGATCACTTTGCTGTAGATAGATCCTTTGCTGAAGATAGATCCTTTGCTGTAGATAGATCCTTTGCTGCAGACAGATCCCTTATTGTTGGTAGATCTTTTGCTGTAGATAGCTCCTTTACTTTAAATAGATCTTTTGCTGTAGATAGATCCTTTGCATAAGATCGATCCTTAACTGTAGATTGATCCTTTGCTGTAGAGAGATCCTTTGCAGTAGATAAATCCTTGACTGTAGATAGATACTTTGCTGTAGATAGATCCTTTGCTGTAGATAGATCCTTTGCTGTAGATAGATCCTTTGCTGTAGATAGATTCTTTGCTGAAGATAGATTTTTTGCTGTAGATAGATTCTTTGCAGTAGATGTATCCTTTGCAGAAGATAGATCCATTACTGTACATAGATCCTATGCTGTATAAAGATCTTTTGCTGAAGATAGATCCTTTGCTGTAGATAGATCCTTTGCTGTAGATAGAACCCTCATTGTTGATAGATCTTTTGCTGTAGATAGCTCCTTTCCTGTAGATAAATCCTTTGCTGCAGATAGATCCCTCATTGTTGATAGATCTTTTGCGGTAGATAGCTCCTTTACTGTAAATAGATCCTTTGCTGTAGATAGATCCTTTGCTGTAGATAGAACTTTTGTTGTAAATAGATCTTTATTTATAGATCGATCCTTCGCTGTTGATAGATACTTAACTGTAGATGGATCCTTTGCTGTATATAGTCCCCTTACTTTAGATAGATCATTTGCTTTAGATTGATCCTTTGCTGTAGATAAATCATTTGCTGTAGATAGATTATTTGCTGAACATAGATTCTTTGCTGTAGATAGATTCTTTGTTGTTTATAGATCCTTTGCTGTAGACAGATCCTTTGCAGTAGATAGATCCTTTTCTGTAGATAGATCCTTTGCTGTAGATAGATTCTTAGCTGTACATAGATTCTTTGTTGTAGATAGATCCTTTGCTGTAGATAGATCCTTTGTAGTAGATAGATCTTTTACTGTAGATAGATCCTTAGCTGTAGATAGATCTAAGATCCCTTGCTGTAAATAAATAAATAAATCCTTTACGTAGATAGATCCCTTGCCGTAGATAGATCCTTTGTTGTAGATAGATCCTTTGCTGTAGATAGATTTTTCGCTGAAGATAGATCCTTTTCTGCAGATAGATCCTTTTTTGCAGATAGATCCTTTGCTGTAGATAGATCCTTTGCTGTACAAAAATCCTCTGCTGTAGAAAGATCTCCTGCTGTAAATAGATTCTTTGCTGTAGATAGATCCATTGGTGTTGACAGATCTTTCGTGGTAGAAAGATCCTTTGGTGTAGATAGATCCTTCGCTGTAGATAGATCCCTTACTGTAGATAGATCCCTTTGCTGTAGATAGATCATTTGCTGTAGATAGATACTCCGCTATAAATAGATCCTTTGCTGTAGATAGATCCTTTGCTGTAGATAGATCCTTTGCTGTAGATAGATCCTTTGCTGTACAAAAATCCTCTGCTGTAGAAAGATCTCCTGCTGTAAATAGATTCTTTGCTGTAGATAGATCCATTGGTGTTGACAGATCTTTCGTGGTAGAAAGATCCTTTGGTGTAGATAGATCCTTCGCTGTAGATAGATCCCTTACTGTAGATAGATCCCTTTGCTGTAGATAGATCATTTGCTGTAGATAGATACTCCGCTATAAATAGATCCTTTGCTGTAGATAGATCCTTTGCTGTAGATAGATCTTTGCTGTAAATGGATCCTTTGGCTGTATAGAATTCCTTTACTGTAGATATATCCTTTGCTGTAGATTGATCATTTGCTATAGATAGATCTTTTGCAGTAGATAGATCCTTTGCTGTAGATAGATCACTTATCTTACTGTAGATAGATCACTTTGCTGTAGATAGATCCTTTGCTGAAGATAGATCCTTTGTTTTAGATAGATCCTTCGCTGCAGATAGATCCCTTATTGTTGATAAATCCTTTGCTGTAGATAGATCCTTTGCTGTAGATAGAACTTTTGTTGTAAATAGATCTTTTACTAAAGATTGATCGTTTGCTGTTGACAGATCCTGCGCTGTAGATAGATCTTTTGGTGTAGACAGATTCTTTTCTGTAGATAGATCCCTTACTGAAAATGGATCACTTAGCTGTAGATAGATTCTTTGCTGTAGATAGATCCTTTGCTGTATAAAGTTCTGCTGTTGTAAATAAATCCTTTTTTGTAGATAGATCATTGGTTTTAGATAGATCCTTTGCTGTAGGTAGATCCTTTGCTTGAGATAGATCCTTAAATGTAGATTGATCCTTTGCTGTAGAGAGATCCTTTGCAGTAGATAAATCCTTGACTGTAAACAGATCCTTTACTGTAGATAGATCCTTTGTAGAAGATAGATCCTTTGCTGTAGATAGATCCTTTGCTGTATATAGATCCTCTGCTGTAGATCGATCCTTCGCTGTAAATAGATCCTTTGCTGTAGATTGATCCTTCGCTGCAAAAAGATCCCTTACTGTAGATAGATCCATTGCTGTAGATAGATCCTATGCTGTAGAAATATCCTTTGCTGTAGATAGATCATTTGCTGTAGATCGATCCTTCTCTGTAAATAGATCCCTTACTGAAGATAGGTCCTTTGCAGTAGATAGATCCTTTGCTGTAGATAGATCCTTTGCTGTAGATATATCTTTTGCTGTAGTAGTTCCTTTGCTGTAGAAAGACACTCCGCTATAAATAGATCCTTTGCTGTAGATAGATCCTTTGCTGTAGATAGATCCTTTGCTGTAAATGGATCCTTTGGCTGTATAGAATTCCTTTATGGTAGATATATCCTTTGCTGTAGATTGATCATTTGCTATAGATAGATCTTTTGCAGTAGATAGATCCTTTGCTGTAGATAGATCACTTATTGTAGATAGATCCTTTTCTGTAGATAGATTCTTTGCTGAAAATAGATTCTTTGCTTTAGATAGATTCTTTGCAGTAGATGTATCCTATGCACTAGATAGATCCTTTACTGCAGATAGATCCCTTATTGTAGATAGATCTTTTGCTATAGATAGCTCCTTTACTGTAAATAGATCCTTTGCTGTAGATAGATCCCTTGCTGTGGATTGATAATATGATGTAGATAGATCCTTTACTGTAGATAGGTCCTTTGTTGTAGATAGATCCTTTGCTGTAGATAAATCCTTTGCCGTAGATAGATCCTTTACTGTAGATAGATCCTTTGCTGTAGATAGATCCTTATCTGTAGATAGATTCTTTGCTGTAGATAAATCGTTTGTTGTAGATAGATCCCTTATTGTTGATAGATGTTTTGCTGTAGATAGCTCCTTTACTGTAAATAGATCCTTTGTTGTAGATAGATTTTTCCTTTAGATAAATCCATTGCTGTAGATAGAATTTTTGCTGTAGATAGAACTTTTGTTGTATATATATATCTTCTGCTATAGATTGATCCTCTGCTGTTGATAAATCCTGCGCTGCAAAAAATCCTTTGGTGCAGACAGATTCTTTGCTTTAGATAGATCTCTTACTGAAGATAGATCACTTTGCTGTAGATAGATCCTTTGCTGTAGATAGATCCATTAGGGTATAAAGTTCTGCTGTTGTAAATAGATCCTTTGTTGTAGATAGATCATTGGCTTTAGATAGATATTTTGCTGTAGATAGATCCTTTGCTTGAGATAGATCCTTAACTGTAGATTGATCCTTTGCTGTAGAGAGATTCTTTGCAGTAGATTAATTCTTGACTGTAGATAGATCCTTTGCTGTAGATAGATCCTTTGCTGTAGATTGATCCTTTGCTGTAGATAGATCCTTTGCTGTGGATAGATTCTTTGCTGAAGATAGATTCTTTGCTGTAGATAGATTCTATGCAGTAGATGTATCCTATGCAGACGATAGATCCATTACTGTACATAGATCCTATGCTGTATAAAGATCCTTTGCTGAAGATAGATCCTTTGCTGTAGATAGATCCTTTGCTGCAGATAGATCCCTCATTGTTGATAGATCTTTTGCTGTAGATAGCTCCTTTGCTGTAGATAGATCCTTTGCTGCAGATAGATCCCTCATTGTTGATAGATCTTTTACTGAAGATAGCTACTTTACTGTAAATAGATCCTTTGCTGTAGATAGATCCTTTCCTGTAGATAGATCCTTTCCTGTAGATTGATCCTTTGCTGTAGATAGAATTTTTGCTGTAGATAGAATTTTTGCTGTAGATAGAACTTTTGTTGTAAATAGATCTTTTGTTATAGATTGATCCTTTGCTGTTGATAGATCCTTAACTGTAGATGGATCCTTTGCTGTATATAGTCCCGTTACTTTAGATAGATCATTTGCTGTAGATAGATTATTTACTGAACATAAATTCTTTGCTATAGATAGATTCTTTGTTGTATATAGATCCTTTGCTGTAGACAGAACCTTTGCAGTAGATAGATCCTTTACTGTAGATAGATCCTTTGCTGTAGATAGATTCTTAGCTGTACATAGATTCTTTGTTGTAGATAGATCCTTTGCTGTAGATAGATCCTTCGTAGTAGATAGATCTTTTACTGTAGATAGATCCTTAGCTGTAGATAGAACTAAGATCCTTTGCTGTAAATAAATAAATAAATCCTTTGCCGTACATAGATCCCTTGCCGTAGATTGGTAGAAAGATCCTTTTGTGTAGATAGATTCTTTGCTGTAGATAGATCCCTTACTGCAGATAGATCCCTTTGCTGTAGATAGATCATTTGCTGTAGATAGATCCCTTACTGTAGATAGATCACTTTGCTGTAGATAGATCCTTTGCTGAAGATAGATCCTTTGTTGTAGATAGATCCTTTGCTGCAGATAGATCCCTTATTGTTGATAGATCCTTTGCTGTAGATAGATCCTTTGCTGTAGATAGAACTTTTGTTGTAAATAGATCTTTTGCTGAAGATTGATCTTTTGCTGTTGACAGATCCTGCGCTGTAGATAGATCTTATGGTGTAGACAGATTCTTTTCTGTAGATAGATCCCTTACTGAAAATAGATCACTTTGCTGTAGATAGATTCTTTGCTGTAGATAGATCCTTTGCTGTATGAAGTTCTGCTGTTGTAAATAGATCCTTTTTTGTAGATAGATCATTGGTTTTAGATAGATCCTTCGCTGTAGATAGATCCTTTGCTTAAGATAGATCCTTAAATGTAGATTGATCCTTTGCTGTAGAGAGATCCTTTGCAGTAGATAAATTCTTGACTGTAAACAGATCCTTTACTGTAGATAGATCCTTTGCAGTAGATAATCCTTGACTGTAAACAGATCCTTTACTTTAGATAGATCCTTTGCAGTAGATAGATCCTTTGCTGTAGATAGATATTTTGCTGTATATAGATCCTTTGATGTAGATCGATCCTTCGCTGTAAATAGATCCTTTGCTGTAGATTGATCCTTTGCTGCAAAAAGATCCCTTACTGTAGATAGATCCATTGCTGTAGATAGATCCTATGCTGTAGAAATATCCTTTGCTGTAGATAGGTCCTTTGTAGTATATAGATCCTTGTCTGTAGATAGATCCTTTGCTGTAGAAAGATACTCCGCTATAAATAGATCCTTTGCTGTAGATAGATCCTTTGCTGTAGATAGATCCTTTGCTGTAGATAGATCCTTTGCAGTAAATGGATCCTTTGGCTGTATAGAATTTCTTTACTGTAGATATATCCTTTGCTGAAGATTGATCATTTGCTGTAGATAGATCTTTTGCAGTAGATAGATCTTTTGCTGTAGATAGATCACTTATTGTAGATAGATCCTTTGCTGTAGATAGATCTTATGCTGTAGAAAGATCCTTTGCTGAAGATAGATCATTTGCTGTAGATTGATCCTTCACTATAGATAGATCCTTTGTTGTAGATAGATCCTTTTCTGAAAATAGATTCTTTGCTGAAAATAGATTCTTTGCTCTAGATAGATTCTTTGCAGTAGATGTATCCTATGCAGTAGATAGATCCTTTACTATACATAGATTCTATGCTGTATAAAGATCCTTTGCTGAAGATAGATCCTTTGCTGCAGATAGATCCTTTGCTGTTGATAGATCCCTTATTGTAGATAGATCTTTTGCTGTAGATAGCTCCTTCACTGTAAATAGATCCTTTGCTGTAGATAGATCCCTTGCTGTGGATTGATATTATGATGTAGATAGATCCTTTACTGTAGATAGGTCCTTTGTTGTAGATAGATCCTTTGCTGTAGATATATCCTTTGCAGTAGATAGATCCTGTACTGTAGATAGATCTTTTGCTGTAGATGGATCCTTATCTGTAGATAGATCCTTTGCTGTAGATAAATCGTTTGTTGCAGATAGATACTTTGCTGTAGATAGATCCTTCGCTGTAGATAGATCCCTTACAGTAGATAGATCACTTTGCTGTAGATAGATCATTTGCTGTAGATAGATCCCTTACAGTAGATAGATCACTTTGCTGTAGATAGATTCATTGCTGTACATAGATTCTTTGTTGTAGATAGATCATATGCTGTAGATAGATTCTTTGTAGTAGATAGATCCTTTACTGTAGATAAATCCTTTGCTGTAGATAGATCTAAGATCCCTTTCTGTAAATAAATAAATAAATTCTTTGCCGTAGATAGATCCCCTGCTGTAGATAGATCATTTGCTGTGGATAGATCCTTTGTTGTAGATAGATCCTTCGCTGTAGATAGATCCTTCGCTGTAGATAGATCCTTTTCTGCAGATATATCCTTTTCTGTAAAAAGATCCTTTACTGTAGATAAAACCTTTGCTGTTGATAGATCCCATACTGTAAATAAAACCTTTGCTATTGATAAATCCCATACTGTAAATAAAACTTTCGCTGTAGATAGATCCCATACTGTAAATAGATCCTTTGCCGTAGATATATCCCTTGCCGTAGATAGATCCTCTGCTGTAGATAGATCCTTTGCTGTTGACAGATCTTTCGCTGTAGAAAGATCCTTTGGTGTAGATAGATTCTTTGCTGTAGATAGATCATCTTGCTGTAGATAGATCATTTGCTGTAGATAAATCCCTTACTGTAGATAGATCAATTTGCTTTATATAGATCCTTTGCTGAAGATAGATCCTTTGCTGTAGATAGATCCTTTGCTGCAGACAGAACCCTTATTGTTGATAGATCTTTTGCTGTAGATAGCTCCTTTACTTTAAATAGATCCTTTGCTGTAGATAGATCCTTTCCTGTAGATAGATCCTTTGCTGTAGATAGATCCTTTGCTGTAGATAGAACTTTTGTTGTAAATTGATCTTTTGCGATAGATTGATCCTTTGCTGTTGACAGATCCTGCGCTGTAGAAAGATCCTTTGGTGTTGACAGATAATTTGCTGTAGATAGATCCCTTACTGAAGATAGATCACTTTGCTGTAGATAGATCCTTCGCTGTAGATAGATCCTTTGCTGTATAAAGTTCTGCTGTTGTAAATAGATCCTTTTTTGTAGATAGATCATTGGCTTTAAATAGATCCTTTGCTGTAGATTGATCCTTTGCTGCAAAAAGATCCTTTACTGTAGATAGATCCATTGCTGTTGATAGATCCTATGCTGTAGAAATATCCTTTGCTGTAGATAGGTCCTTTGTAGTAGATAGATCCTTGTCTGTAGATAGATCCTTTGCTGTAGATATATCTTTTGCTGTAGTAGTTCCTTTGCTGTAGAAAGATACTCCGCTATAAATAGATCCTTTGCTGTAGATAGATCCTTTGCTGTAGATAGATCCTTTGCAGTAAATGGATCCTTTGGCTGTATAGAATTTCTTTACTGTAGATATATCCTTTGCTGTAGATTGATCATTTGCTGTGGATAGATATTTTGCAGTAGATAGATCTTTTGCTGTAGATAGATCACTTATTGTAGATAGATCCTTTGCTGTAGATAGATCTTATGCTGTAGAAAGATCCTTTGCTGAAGATAGATCATTTGCTGTTAATTGATCCTTTACTATAGATAGATCCTTCGTTGTAGATAGATCCTTTTCTGTAGATAGATTCTTTGCTGAAAATAGATTCTTTGCTCTTGATAGATTCTTTGCAGTAGATGTATCCTATGCAGTAGATAGATCCTTTACTATACATAGATTCTATGCTGTATAAAGATCCTTTGCTGAAGATAGATCCTTTGCTGCAGATAGATCCTTTGCTGCAGATAGATCCCTTATTGTAGATAGATCTTTTGCTGTAGATAGCTCCTTTACTGTAAATAGATCCTTTGCTGTAGATAGATCCCTTGCTGTGGATTGATATTATGATGTAGACAGATCCTTTACTGTAGATAGGTCCTTTGTTGTAGATAGATCCTTTGCTGTAGATATATCCTTTGCAGTAGATAGATCCTTTACTGTAGATAGATCTTTTGCTGTAGATGGATCCTTATCTGTAGATAGATCCTTTGCTGTAGATAAATCGTTTGTTGTAGATAGATACTTTGCTGTAGATAGATCCTTCGCTGTAGATAGATCCCTTACTGTAGATAGATCACTTTGCTGTAGATAGATTCATTGCTGTACATAGATTCTTTGTTGTAGATAGACCATATGCTGCAGATAGATCCTTTGTAGTAGATAGATCCTTTACTGTAGATAAATCCTTTGCTGTAGATAGATCTAAGATCCTTTTCTGTAAATAAATAAATAAATTCTTTGCCGTAGATAGATCCCCTGCCGTAGATAGATCATTTGCTGTGGATAGATCCTTTGTTGTAGATAGATCCTTCGCTGTAGATAGATCCCATACTGTAAATAGATCCTTTGCCGTAGATATATCCCTTGCCGTAGATAGATCCTTTGATGTAGATAGATCCTTTGCTGTTGACAGATCTTTCGCTGTAGAAAGATCCTTTGATGTAGATAGATTCTTTGCTGTAGATAGATCCTTTGCTGAAGATAGATCCTTTGCTGTAGATAGATCCTTTGCTGCAGACAGATCCCTTATCGTTGATAGATCTTCTGCTGTAGATAGCTCCTTTACTTTAAATAGATCCTTTGCTGTAGATAGATCCTTTCCTGTAGATAGATCCTTTGCTGTAGATAGATCCTTTGCTGTAGATAGAACTTTTGTTGTAAATTGATCTTTTGCAATAGATAGATCCTTCGTCGCTGTAGATAGATCCTTTGCTGTATAAAGTTCTGCTGTTGTAAATAGATCCTTTTTTGTAGATAGATCATTGGCTTTAGATAGATCTTTTGCTGTAGATAGATTCTTTTCTTAAGATAGACCCTTAAATGTAGATTGATCCTTTGTTGTAGATAGATTCTTTTCTGTAGATAGATCCCTTACTGTAGATAGATCACTTTGCTGTAGTGAGATCATTTGCTGTATATAGATCCCTTACTGTAGATAGATCACTTTGCTGTAGATAGATCCTTTGCTGAAGATAGATCCTTTGTTGTAGATAGATCCTTTGATGCAGATAGATCCATTATTGTTGATAGATCCCTTGCTGTAGATAGATCCTTTGCTGTAGATAGATCTTTTGTTGTAAATAGATCTTTTGCTATAGATTGATCCTTTGCTGTTGACAGATCCTGCGCTGTAGAAAGATCTTTTGCAGTAGATAAATCCTTGACTGTAGATAGATCCTTTGCTGTAGATAGATCCTTTGCTGTAGATAGATCTTTTGCTGTAGATAGATCCTTTGCTGTAGATAGATCCTTTGCTGTAGATAGATTCTTTGCTGAAGATAGATTCTTTGCTGTAGATAGATTATTTGCAGTAGATGTATCCTTTGCAGAAGATAGATCCATTACTGTACATAGATCCTATGCTGTACAAAGATCTTTTGCTGAAGAAAGATCCTTTGCTGTAGATAGATCCTTTGCTGTAGATAGATCCCTCATTGTTGATAGATCCTTTCCTATAGATAGATCCTTTGCTGTAGATATATCCTTTGCTGTAGATAGAACTTTTGTTGTAAATAGATCTTTATTTATAGATTGATCCTTTGCTATTGATAGATACTTAACTGTAGATGGATCCTTTGCTGTATATAGTCCCGTTACTTTAGATAGATCATTTGCTTTAGATTGATCCTTTGCTGTAGATAGATCATTTGCTGTTGATAGATTATTTGCTGAACATAGATTCTTTGCTGTAGATAGATTCTTTGTTGTTTATAGATCCTTTGCTGTAGACAGATCATTTGCAGTAGATAGATCTTTACTGTAGATAGATCCTTTGCTGTAGATAGATTCTTAACTGTACATAGATTCTTTGTTGTAGATAGATCCTTTGCTGTAGATAGATCCTTTGTAGTAGATAGATCTTATATTGTAGATGAAACCGTTGCTGTAGATAGATCCCATACTGTAAATAGATCCTTTGCTGTGGATAGATCCTTTGCTGTAGATAGATCCTTTGGTGTTGACAGATCTTTCGTGGTAGAAAGATCCTTTGGTGTAGATAGATCCTTTTCTGTAGATAGATCCCTTACTGTAGATAGATCCCTTTGCTGTAGATAGATCATTTGCTGTAGATAGATCTCTTACTGTAGATAGATCACTTTGCTGTAGATAGATCCTTTGCTGAAGATAGATCCTTTGTTGTAGATAGATCCTTTGCTGCAGATAGATCCCTTATTGTTGATAAATCCTTTGCTGTAGATAGATCCTTTGCTGTAGATAGAACTTTTGTTGTAAATAGATCTTTTGCTAAAGATTGATCCTTTGCTGTTGACAGATCCTGCGCTGTAGATAGATCTTTTGGTGTAGACAGATTGTTTTCTGTAGATAGATCCCTTACTGAAAATAGATCACTTTGCTGTAGATAGATTCTTTGCTGTAAATAGATCCTTTGCTGTATAAAGTTCTGCTGTTGTAAATAGATCCTTTTTTGTAGATAGATCATTGGTTTTAGATAGTTCCTTTTCTGTAGATAGATCCTTTGATTAAGATAGATCCTTAAATGTAGATTGATCCTTTACTGTAGATAGATCCTTTGCAGAAGATAGATCCTTTGCTGTAGATAGATCCTTTGCTGTATATAGATCCTTTGCTGTAGATCGATCCTTCGCTGTAAATAGATCCTTTGCTGTAGAAAGATCCTTTGGTGTAGATAGATTCTTTGCTGTAGATAGATCATCTTGCTGTAGATAGATCATTTGCTGTAGATAAATCCCTTACCGTAGATAGATCAATTTGCTTTATATAGATCCTTTGCTGAAGATAGATCCTTTGCTGTAGATAGATCCTTTGCTGCAGACAGAACCCTTATTGTTGATAGATCTTTTGCTGTAGATAGCTCCTTTACTTTAAATAGATCCTTTGCTGTAGATAGATCCTTTCCTGTAGATAGATCCTTTGCTGTAGATAGATCCTTTGCTGTAGATAGAACTTTTGTTGTAAATTGATCTTTTGCGATAGATTGATCCTTTGCTGTTGACAGATCCTGCGCTGTAGAAAGATCCTTTGGTGTTGACAGATAATTTGCTGTAGATAGATCCCTTACTGAAGATAGATCACTTTGCTGTAGATAGATCCTTCGCTGTAGATAGATCCTTTGCTGTATAAAGTTCTGCTGTTGTAAATAGATCCTTTTTTGTAGATAGATCATTGGCTTTAAATAGATCCTTTGCTGTAGATTGATCCTTTGCTGCAAAAAGATCCTTTACTGTAGATAGATCCATTGCTGTTGATAGATCCTATGCTGTAGAAATATCCTTTGCTGTAGATAGGTCCTTTGTAGTAGATAGATCCTTGTCTGTAGATAGATCCTTTGCTGTAGATATATCTTTTGCTGTAGTAGTTCCTTTGCTGTAGAAAGATACTCCGCTATAAATAGATCCTTTGCTGTAGATAGATCCTTTGCTGTAGATAGATCCTTTGCAGTAAATGGATCCTTTGGCTGTATAGAATTTCTTTACTGTAGATATATCCTTTGCTGTAGATTGATCATTTGCTGTGGATAGATATTTTGCAGTAGATAGATCTTTTGCTGTAGATAGATCACTTATTGTAGATAGATCCTTTGCTGTAGATAGATCTTATGCTGTAGAAAGATCCTTTGCTGAAGATAGATCATTTGCTGTTAATTGATCCTTTACTATAGATAGATCCTTCGTTGTAGATAGATCCTTTTCTGTAGATAGATTCTTTGCTGAAAATAGATTCTTTGCTCTTGATAGATTCTTTGCAGTAGATGTATCCTATGCAGTAGATAGATCCTTTACTATACATAGATTCTATGCTGTATAAAGATCCTTTGCTGAAGATAGATCCTTTGCTGCAGATAGATCCTTTGCTGCAGATAGATCCCTTATTGTAGATAGATCTTTTGCTGTAGATAGCTCCTTTACTGTAAATAGATCCTTTGCTGTAGATAGATCCCTTGCTGTGGATTGATATTATGATGTAGACAGATCCTTTACTGTAGATAGGTCCTTTGTTGTAGATAGATCCTTTGCTGTAGATATATCCTTTGCAGTAGATAGATCCTTTACTGTAGATAGATCTTTTGCTGTAGATGGATCCTTATCTGTAGATAGATCCTTTGCTGTAGATAAATCGTTTGTTGTAGATAGATACTTTGCTGTAGATAGATCCTTCGCTGTAGATAGATCCCTTACTGTAGATAGATCACTTTGCTGTAGATAGATTCATTGCTGTACATAGATTCTTTGTTGTAGATAGACCATATGCTGCAGATAGATCCTTTGTAGTAGATAGATCCTTTACTGTAGATAAATCCTTTGCTGTAGATAGATCTAAGATCCTTTTCTGTAAATAAATAAATAAATTCTTTGCCGTAGATAGATCCCCTGCCGTAGATAGATCATTTGCTGTGGATAGATCCTTTGTTGTAGATAGATCCTTCGCTGTAGATAGATCCCATACTGTAAATAGATCCTTTGCCGTAGATATATCCCTTGCCGTAGATAGATCCTTTGATGTAGATAGATCCTTTGCTGTTGACAGATCTTTCGCTGTAGAAAGATCCTTTGATGTAGATAGATTCTTTGCTGTAGATAGATCCTTTGCTGAAGATAGATCCTTTGCTGTAGATAGATCCTTTGCTGCAGACAGATCCCTTATCGTTGATAGATCTTCTGCTGTAGATAGCTCCTTTACTTTAAATAGATCCTTTGCTGTAGATAGATCCTTTCCTGTAGATAGATCCTTTGCTGTAGATAGATCCTTTGCTGTAGATAGAACTTTTGTTGTAAATTGATCTTTTGCAATAGATAGATCCTTCGTCGCTGTAGATAGATCCTTTGCTGTATAAAGTTCTGCTGTTGTAAATAGATCCTTTTTTGTAGATAGATCATTGGCTTTAGATAGATCTTTTGCTGTAGATAGATTCTTTTCTTAAGATAGACCCTTAAATGTAGATTGATCCTTTGTTGTAGATAGATTCTTTTCTGTAGATAGATCCCTTACTGTAGATAGATCACTTTGCTGTAGAGAGATCATTTGCTGTATATAGATCCCTTACTGTAGATAGATCACTTTGCTGTAGATAGATCCTTTGCTGAAGATAGATCCTTTGTTGTAGATAGATCCTTTGATGCAGATAGATCCATTATTGTTGATAGATCCCTTGCTGTAGATAGATCCTTTGCTGTAGATAGATCTTTTGTTGTAAATAGATCTTTTGCTATAGATTGATCCTTTGCTGTTGACAGATCCTGCGCTGTAGAAAGATCTTTTGCAGTAGATAAATCCTTGACTGTAGATAGATCCTTTGCTGTAGATAGATCCTTTGCTGTAGATAGATCTTTTGCTGTAGATAGATCCTTTGCTGTAGATAGATCCTTTGCTGTAGATAGATTCTTTGCTGAAGATAGATTCTTTGCTGTAGATAGAACTTTTGTTGTAAATAGATCTTTATTTATAGATTGATCCTTTGCTATTGATAGATACTTAACTGTAGATGGATCCTTTGCTGTATATAGTCCCGTTACTTTAGATAGATCATTTGCTTTAGATTGATCCTTTGCTGTAGATAGATCATTTGCTGTTGATAGATTATTTGCTGAACATAGATTCTTTGCTGTAGATAGATTCTTTGTTGTTTATAGATCCTTTGCTGTAGACAGATCATTTGCAGTAGATAGATCTTTACTGTAGATAGATCCTTTGCTGTAGATAGATTCTTAGCTGTACATAGATTCTTTGTTGTAGATAGATCCTTTGCTGTAGATAGATCCTTTGTAGTAGATAGATCTTATATTGTAGATGAAACCGTTGCTGTAGATAGATCCCATACTGTAAATAGATCCTTTGCTGTGGATAGATCCTTTGCTGTAGATAGATCCTTTGGTGTTGACAGATCTTTCGTGGTAGAAAGATCCTTTGGTGTAGATAGATCCTTTTCTGTAGATAGATCCCTTACTGTAGATAGATCCCTTTGCTGTAGATAGATCATTTGCTGTAGATAGATCTCTTACTGTAGATAGATCACTTTGCTGTAGATAGATCCTTTGCTGAAGATAGATCCTTTGTTGTAGATAGATCCTTTGCTGCAGATAGATCCCTTATTGTTGATAAATCCTTTGCTGTAGATAGATCCTTTGCTGTAGATAGAACTTTTGTTGTAAATAGATCTTTTGCTAAAGATTGATCCTTTGCTGTTGACAGATCCTGCGCTGTAGATAGATCTTTTGGTGTAGACAGATTCTTTTCTGTAGATAGATCCCTTACTGAAAATAGATCACTTTGCTGTAGATAGATTCTTTGCTGTAAATAGATCCTTTGCTGTATAAAGTTCTGCTGTTGTAAATAGATCCTTTTTTGTAGATAGATCATTGGTTTTAGATAGTTCCTTTTCTGTAGATAGATCCTTTGATTAAGATAGATCCTTAAATGTAGATTGATCCTTTACTGTAGATAGATCCTTTGCAGAAGATAGATCCTTTGCTGTAGATAGATCCTTTGCTGTATATAGATCCTTTGCTGTAGATCGATCCTTCGCTGTAAATAGATCCTTTGCTGTAGATTGATCCTTTGCTGCAAAAAGATCCCTTACTGTAGATAGATCCATTGCTGTAGATAGATCCTATGCTGTAGGAATATCCTTTGCTGTAGATAGATCATTTGCTGTAGATCGATCCTTCGCTGTAAATAGATCCCTTACTGTAGATAGGTCCTTTGCTGTAGATAGATCTTATGCTGTAGAAAGATCCTTTGCTGAAGATAGATCATTTGCTGTAGATTGATTCTTTACTATAGATAGATCCTTCGTTGTAGATAGATCCTTTTCTGTAGATAGATTCTTTGCTGAAAATAGATTCTTTGCTTTAGATAGATTCTTTGCAGTAGATGTATCCTATGCAGTAGATAGATCCTTTACTATACATAGATCCTATGCTGTATAAAGATCCTTTGCTGAATATAGATCCTTTGCTGCAGATAGATCCTTTGCTGCAGATTGATCCCTTATTGTAGATAGATCTTTTGCTATAGATAGCTCCTTTACTGTAAATAGATCCTTTGCTGTAGATAGATCCCTTGCTGTGGATTGATAATATGATGTAGATAGATCTTTTACTGTAGATAGGTCCTTTGTTGTAGATAGATCCTTTGCTGTAGATATATCCTTTGCCGTAGATAGATCCTTTACTGTAGATAGATCCTTTGCTGTAGATAAATCGTTTGTTGCAGATAGATACTTTGCTGTAGATAGATCCTTCGCTGTAGATAGGTCTCTTACTGTACATAGATTCTTTGTTGTAGATAGATCCTTTACTGTAGATGAATCCTTTGCTGTAGATAGATTTAAGATCCTTTGCTGTAAATAAATAAATAAATCCTTTGCCGTAGATAGATCCCCTGCTGTAGATAGATCATTTGCTGTAGATAGATCCTTTGTTGTAGATAGATCCTTCGCTGTAGATAGATCCTTTTCTGCAGATATATCCTTTTCTGTAGAAACATCCTTTACTGTAGATAAAACCTTTGCTGTTGATAGATCCCATACTGTTAATAAAACCTTTGTTTTTGATAGATCCCATACTGTAAATAAAACCTTCGCTGTAGATAGATCCCATACTGTAAATAGATCCTTTGACGTAGATAGATCCCTTGCTGTAGATAGATCCTTTGCTGTAGATAGATCCTTTGCTGTTGACAGATCTTTCGCTGTAGAAAGATCCTTTGGTGTAGATAGATTCTTTACTTTAGATAGATCCCTTACTGTAGATAGATCTTTTTGCTGTAGATAGATCATTTGCTGTAGATAGATCCCTTACTGTAGATAGATCACTTTGCTGTAGATAGATCCTTTGCTGAAGATAGCTCCTTTGCTGTAGATAGATCCTTCCCTGTTGACAGATCCCTTATTGTTGATAGATCTTTTGCTGTAGATAGCTCCTTTACTGTAAATAGATCCTTTGCTGTAGATAGATCCTTTCCTGTAGATAGATCCTTTGCTGTAGATAGAACTTTTGTTGTAAATTGATCTTTTGCAATAGAGGGATCCTTTGCTGTTGACAGATCCTGCGCTGTAGAAAGATCCTTTGCTGTTGACAGATCCTGCGCTGTAGAAAGATCCTTTACTGAAGATAGATCACTTTGCTGTAGATAGATCCTTCGCTGTAGATAGATCCTTTGCTCTATAAAGTTCTGCTGTTGTAAATAGATCCTTTTTTGTAGATAGATCATTGGCTTTAGATAGATCCTTTGCTGTAGATATATCCTTTGCTTAAATTAGACCCTTAAATGTAGATTGATTCTTTGTTGTAGAGAGATCCTTTGCAGTAGATAAATCCTTGAATGTAGATATATTCTTTGCTGTAGATAGATCCTTTGCTGTAGATAGATCCTTTGCTGTAGATAGATACTTTGCTGTAGATAGATCCTTTGCTGTAGATAGATCCTTTGCTGTCGATCGATCCTTCGCTGTAAATAGATCCTTTACTGTAGATTTATCATTTGCTGCAAAAAGATTCCTTAAGGTAGATAGATCCATTGCTGTAGATAGATCCTATGTTGTAGATAGATCCTTTGTTGTAGATAGATCATTTGCTGTAAATTGATCCTTCGCTGTAAATAGATCCCTTACTGTAGATAGATCCTTTGTTGTAGATAGATCCTTTGCTGTAGATAGATACTTTGCTGTAGATAGATCTTTTGCTGTAGTAGTTCCTTTGCTGTAGAAAGATTCTTCGCTATAAATTGATCCTTTGCTGTAGATAGATCCTTTGCTGCAAAAAGATTCCTTAAGGTAGATAGAACCATTGCTATATATAGATCCTATGTTGTAGATAGATCCTTTGCTGTAGATAGATCATTTGCTGTAGATTGATCCTTCGCTGTAAATAGATCCCTTACTGTAGATAGATCCTTTGCTGTAGATAGATCCTTTGCTGTAGATAGATATTTTGCTGTAGATAGATCTTTTGCTGTAGTAGTTCCTTTGCTGTAGAAAGATTCTTCGCTATAAATTGATCCTTTGCTGTAGATAGATTCTTTGCTGCAGATATATCCTTTGCTGTAGATTGACCATTTGCTGTAAATAGATCTTTTGCTGTAGATAGATCCTTTGATGTAGATAGATCACTTATTGTAGATAGATCCTTTGCTGTAGATAGATCTTATGCTGTAGAAATAACTTTTGCTGAAGATAGATCATTTGCTGTAGATTGAACTTTTGCTGTAGATAGATCCTTCGTTGTAGATAGATCCGTTTCTGTAGATAAATTTTTTGCTGAAGATAGATTATTTTCTCTAGATAGATTCATTGCAGTAGATGTATCCTATGCAGTAGATAGATCCTTTACTGTACATAGATCCTATGCTGTATAAATATCCTTTGCTGAAGATAGATCCTTCGCTGTAGATAAATCCTTTGCTGCATATAGATCCCTTATTATAGATAGATCTTTTGCTGTAGATAGCTCCTTTACTGTAAATAGATCCTTTGCTGCAGATAGATCCCTTGCTGTGGATTGATCATACGTTGTAGATAGATCCTTTACTGTAGATAGGTCCTTTGCAGTAGATAGATCCTTTACTGTAGATAGATTCTTTGCTGAAAATAGATTCTTTGCTTCAGATAGATTCTTTGCAGTAGATGTATCCTATGCAGTAGATAGATCCTTTACTATACATTGATCCTATGCTGTATAAAGATCCTTTGCTGAATATAGATCCTTTGCTACAGATAGATCCTTTGCTGCAGATAGATCCCTTATTGTAGATAGATCTTTTGCTATAGAGAGCTCCTTTACTGTAAATAGATCCTTTGCTGTAGATAGATCCCTTGCTGTGGATTGATAATATGATGTAGATAGATCCTTTACTGTAGATAAGTCCTTTGTTGTAGATAGATCCTTTGCTGTAGATATATCCTTTGCCGTAAATAGAACCTTCACTGTAGATAGATCCTTTGCTGTAGATAAATCGTTTGTTGTAGATAGATACTTTGCTGTAGATAGATCCTTCGCTGTAGATAGATCCCTTACTGTACATAGATTCTTTGTTGTAGATAGATCATTTGCTGTAGATAGATCCTTTGTAGTAGATAGATCCTTTACTGTAGATGAATCCTTTGCTGTAGATAGATTTAAGATCCTTTGCTGTAAATAAATGAATAAATCTTTTGCCGTAAATAGATCCCCTGCTGTAGATAGATCATTTGCTGTAGATAGATTCTTTGTTGTAGATAGATCCTTCGCTGTAGATAGATCCTTTTCTGCAGATATATCCTTTTCTGTAGAAACATCCTTTATTGTAGATAAAACCTTTGCTGTTGATAGATCCCATACTGTAAATAAAACCTTTGTTTTTGATAGATCCTATACTGTAAATAAAACCTTCGCTGTAGATAGATCCCATACTGTAAATAGATCTTTTGACGTAGATAGATCCCTTGCCGTAGATAGATCCTTTGCTGTAGATTGATCCTTAGCTGTTGACAGATCTTTCGCTGTAGAAAGATCCTTTGGTGTAGATAGATTCTTTACTTTAGATAGATTCCTTACTGTAGATAGATCTTTTTGCTGTAGATAGATCATTTGCTGTAGATAGATCCCTTACTATAGATAGATCACTTTGCTGTAGATAGATCCTTTGCTGAAGATAGATCCTTTGCTGTAGATAGATCCTTTGGTGTTGACAGATCCCTTATTGTTGATAGATCTTTTGCTGTAGATAGCTCCTTTACTGTAAATAGATCCTTTGCTGTAGATAGATCCTTTCCTGTAGATAGATCCTTTGCTGTAGATAGAACTTTTGTTGTCAATTGATCTTTTGCAATAGATTGATCCTTTGCTGTTGACAGATCTTGCGCTGTAGAAAGATCCTTTGCTGTTGACAGATCCTGCGCTGTAGAAAGATCTTTTACTGAAGATAGATCACTTTGCTGTAGATAGATCCTTCGCTGTAGATAGATCCTTTGCTCTATAAAGTTCTGCTGTTGTTAATAGATCCTTTTTTGTAGATAGATCATTGGCTTTAGATAGATACTTTGCTGTAGATATATCCTTTGCTTAAATTAGACCCTTAAATGTAGATTGATCCTTTGTTGTAGAGAGATCCTTTGCAGTAGATAAATCCTTGAATGTAGATATATTCTTCGCTGTAGATAGATCCTTTGCTGTAGATAGATCCTTTGCTGTAGATAGATCCTTTGCTGTAGATAGATCCTTTGCTGTAGATAGATCCTCTGCTGTGGATCGATCTTTCGCTGTAAATAGATCCTTTACTGTAGATTTATCATTTGCTGCAAAAAGATTCCTTAAGGTAGATAGATCCATTGCTGTAGATAGATCCTATGTTATAGATAGATCCTTTGCTGTAGATAGATCATTTGCTGTAAATTGATCCTTCGCTGTAAATAGATCCCTTACTGTTGATAGATCCTTTGCTGTAGATAGATCCTTTGCTGTAGATAGATACTTTGCTGTAGATAGATCTTTTGCTGTAGTAGTTCCTTTGCTGTAGAAAGATTCTTCGCTATAAATTGATCCTTTGCTGTAGATAGATGCTTCGCTGCAAAAAGATTCCTTAAGGTAGATAGAACCATTGCTGTATATAGATCCTATGTTGTAGATAGATCCTTTGCTGTAGATAGATCATTTGCTGTAGATTGATCCTTCGCTGTAAATAGATCACTTACTGTAGATAGATCCTTTGCTGTAGATAGATCCTTTGCTGTAGATAGATATTTTGCTGTAGATAGATCTTTTGCTGTAGTAGTTCCTTTGCTGTAGAAAGATTCTTCGCTATAAATTGATCCTTTGCTGTAGATAGATCCTTTGCTGCAGATATATCCTTCGCTGTAGATTGACCATTTGCTGTAAATAGATCTTTTGCTGTAGATAGATCCTTTGATGTAGATAGATCACTTATTGTAGATAGATCCTTTGCTGTAGATAGATCTTATGCTGTAGAAATAACTTTTGCTGAAGATAGATCATTTGCTGTAGATTGAACTTTTGCTGTAGATAGATCCTTCGTTGTAGATAGATCCGTTTCTGTAGATAGTTCTTTGCTGAAGATAGATTATTTTCTCTACATAGATTCATTGCAGCAGATGTATCCTATGCAGTAGATAGATCCTTTACTGTACATAGATCCTATGCTGTATAAATATCCTTTGCTGAAGATAGATCCTTTGCTGTAGATAAATCCTTTGCTGCAGATAGATCCCTTATTATAGATAGATCTTTTGCTGTAGATAGCTCCTTTACTGTAAATAAATCCTTTGCTGCAGATAGATCTCTTGCTGTGGATTGATCATACGATGTAGATAGATCCTTTACTGTAGATAGGTCCTTTGCTGTAGATAGATCCTTTACTGTAGATAGGTCCTTTGCTGTAGATAGATCCTTTACTGTAGATAGATTCTTTGCTGAAAATAGATTCTTTGCTTTAGATAGATTCTTTGCAGTAGATGTATCCTATGCAGTAGATAGATCCTTTACTATACATAGATCCTATGCTGTATAAAGATCCTTTGCTGAATATAGATCCTTTGCTGCAGATAGATCCTTTGCTGCAGATAAATCCCTTATTGTAGATAGATCTTTTGCTATAGATAGCTCCTTTACTGTAAATAGATCCTTTGCTGTAGATAGATCCCTTGCTGTGGATTGATAATATGATGTAGATAGATCCTTTACTGTAGATAGGTCCTTTGTTGTAGATAGATCCTTTGCTGTAGATATATCCTTTGCCGTAGATAGATCCTTTACTGTAGATAGATCCTTTGCTGTAGATAAATCGTTTGTTGTAGATAGATTCTTTTTTGTAGATAGATCATTTGCTGTAGATAGATCCTTTGTAGTAGATAGATCCTTTACTGTAGATGAATCCTTTGCTGTAGATAGATTTAAGATCCTTTGCTGTAAATAAATAAATAAATCCTTTGCCGTAGATAGATCCCCGGCTGTAGATAGATCATTTGCTGTAGATAGATCCTTTGTTGTAGTTAGATCCTTCGCTGTAGATAGATTCTTTGCTGTAGATAGATCCCTTACTGCAGATAGATCCCTTTGCTGTAGATAGATCATTTGCTGTAGATAGATCCCTTACTGTAGATAGATCACTTTGCTGTAGATAGATCCTTTGCTGGAGATAGATCCTTTGTTGTAGATAGATCCTTTGTTGCAGATAGATCCCTTATTGTTGATAGATCCTTTGCTGTAGATAGATCCTTTGCTGTAGATAGAACTTTTGTTGTAAATAGATCTTTTGCTAAAGATTGATCCTTTGCTGTTGACAGATCCTGCGCTGTAGATAGATCTTATGGTGAAAACTGATTCTTTTCTGTAGATAGATCCCTTACTGAAAATAGATCACTTTGCTGTAGATAGATTCTTTGCTGTAGATAGATCCTTTGCTGTATGAAGTTCTGCTGTTGTAAATAGATCCTTTTTTGTAGATAGATCATTTGTTTTAGATAGATCCTTTGCTGTAGATAGATCCTTTGCTTAAGATAGATCCTTAAATGTAGATCGATTCTTCGCTGTAAATAGATCCTTTGCTGTAGATTGATCCTTTGCTGCAAAAAGATCCTTTACTGTAGATAGATCCATTGCTGTAGATAGATCCTATGCTGTAGAAATATCCTTTGCTGTAGATAGGTCCTTTGTAGTAGATAGATCCTTGTCTGTAGATAGAACCTTTGCTGTTGATATATCTTTTGCTGTAGTAGTTCCTTTGCTGTAGAAAGATACTCCGCTATAAATAGATCTTTTGTTGTAGATAGATCCTTTGCTGTAGATAGATCCTTTGCAGTAAATGGATCCTTTGGCTGTATAGAATTTCTTTACTTTAGATATATCCTTTGCTGAAGATTGATCATTTGCTGCAGATAGATCTTTTGCAGTATATAGATCTTTTGCTGTAGATAGATCACTTATTGTAGATAGATCCTTTGCTGTAGATAGATCTTATGCTGTAGAAAGATCCTTTGCTGAAGATAGATCATTTGCTGTAGATTGATCCTTTACTATAGATAGATCCTTCGTTGTAGATAGATCCTTTTCTGTAGATAGATTCTTTGCTGAAAATAGATTCTTTGCAGTAGATGTATCCTATGCAGTAGATAGATCCTTTACTATACATTGATCCTATGCTGTATAAAGATCCTTTGCTGAAGATAGATCTTTTGCTGCAGATAGATCCTTTGCTGCAGATAGATCCCATATTGTAGATAGATCTTTTGCTATGGATAGCTCCTTTACTGTAAATAGATCCTTTGCTGTAGATAGATCCCTTGCTGTGGATTGATAATATGATGTAGATAGATCCTTTACTGTAGATAGGTCCTTTGTTGTAGATAGATCCTTTGCTGTAGATAAATCCTTTGCCGTAGATAGATCCTTTACTGTAGATAGATCCTTTGCTGTAGATGGATCCTTATCTGTAGATAGATCCTTTGCTGTAGATAAATCGTTTGTTGTAGATAGATCCCTTATTGTTGATAGATGTTTTGCTGTAGATAGCTCCTTTACTGTAAATAGATCCTTTGTTGTAGATAGATTTTTTCCTCTAGATAAATCCATTGCTGTAGATAGATTTTTTGCTGTAGATAGAACTTTTGTTGTATATATATCTTTTGCTATAGATTGATCCTCTGCTGTTGATAGATCCTGCGCTGTAAAAAATCCTTTGGTGTAGACAGATTCTTTGCTGTAGATAGATCTCTTACTGAAGATAGATCACTTTGCTGTAGAAAGATCCTTTGCTGTAGATAGATCCATTAGGGTATAAAGTTCTGCTGTTGTAAATAGATCCTTTGTTGTAGATAGATCATTGGCTTTAGATAGATATTTTGCTGTAGATAGATCCTTTGCTTAAGATAGATCCTTAACTGTAGATTGATCCTTTGCTGTAGAGAGATCCTTTGCAGTAGATTAATCCTTGACTGTAGATAGATCCTTTGCTGTAGATAGATTCTTTGCTGTAGATTGATCCTTTGCTGTAGATAGATCCTTTGCTGTGGATAGATTCTTTGCTGAAGATAGATTCTTTGCTGTAGATAGATTCTTTGCAGTAGATGTATCCTATGCAGACGATAGATCCATTACTGTACATAGATCCTATGCTGTATAAAGATCCTTTGCTGAAGATAGATCCTTTGCTGCAGATAGATCCTTTGCTGCAGATAGATCCCTCATTGTTGATAGATCTTTTGCTGTAGATAACTTCTTTGCTGTAGATAGATCCTTTGCTGCAGATAGATCCCTCATTGTTGATAGATCTTTTACTGAAGATAGCTACTTTACTGTAAATAGATCCTTTGCTGTAGATAGATCCTTTCCTGTAGATAGATCTTTTGCTGTAGATAGAATTTTTGCTGTAGATAGAACTTTTGTTGTAAATAGATCTTTTGTTATAGATTGATCCTTTGCTGTTGATAGATCCTTAACTGTAGATGGATCCTTTGCTGTATATAGTCCCGTTACTTTAGATAGATCATTTGCTGTAGATAGATTATTTACTGAACATAGATTCTTTGCTATAGATAGATTCTTTGTTGTATATAGATCCTTTGCTGTAGACAGAACCTTTGCAGTAGATAGATCCTTTACTGTAGATAGATCCTTTGCTGTAGATAGATTCTTAGCTGTACATAGATTCTTTGTTGTAGATAGATCCTTTGCTGTAGATAGATCCTTCGTAGTAGATAGATCTTTTACTGTAGATAGATCTTTAGCTGTAGATAGAACTAAGATCCTTTGCTGTAAATAAATAAATAAATTCTTTGCCGTACATAGATCCCTTGCCGTAGATTGGTAGAAAGATCCTTTGGTGTAGATAGATTCTTTGCTGTAGATAGATCCCTTGCCGTAGATTGGTAGAAAGATCCTTTGGTGTAGATAGATTCTTTGCTGTAGATAGATCCCTTACTGCAGATAGATCCCTTTGCTGTAGATAGATCATTTGCTGTAAATAGATCCCTTACTGTAGATAGATCACTTTGCTGTAGATAGATCCTTTGCTGAAGATAGATCCTTTGTTGTAGATAGATCCTTTGCTGCAGATAGATCCCTTATTGTTGATAGATCCTTTGCTGTAGATAGATCCTTCCCTGTTGACAGATCCCTTATTGTTGATAGATCTTTTGCTGTAGATAGCTCCTTTACTGTAAATAGATCCTTTGCTGTAGATAGATCCTTTCCTGTAGATAGATCCTTTGCTGTAGATAGAACTTTTGTTGTAAATTGATCTTTTGCAATAGAGGGATCCTTTGCTGTTGACAGATCCTGCGCTGTAGAAAGATCCTTTGCTGTTGACAGATCCTGCGCTGTAGAAAGATCCTTTACTGAAGATAGATCACTTTGCTGTAGATAGATCCTTCGCTGTAGATAGATCCTTTGCTCTATAAAGTTCTGCTGTTGTAAATAGATCCTTTTTTGTAGATAGATCATTGGCTTTAGATAGATCCTTTGCTGTAGATATATCCTTTGCTTAAATTAGACCCTTAAATGTAGATTGATCCTTTGTTGTAGAGAGATCCTTTGCAGTAGATAAATCCTTGAATGTAGATATATTCTTTGCTGTAGATAGATCCTTTGCTGTAGATAGATCCTTTGCTGTAGATAGATACTTTGCTGTAGATAGATCCTTTGCTGTAGATAGATCCTTTGCTGTCGATCGATCCTTCGCTGTAAATAGATCCTTTACTGTAGATTTATCATTTGCTGCAAAAAGATTCCTTAAGGTAGATAGATCCATTGCTGTAGATAGATCCTATGTTGTAGATAGATCCTTTGTTGTAGATAGATCATTTGCTGTAAATTGATCCTTCGCTGTAAATAGATCCCTTACTGTAGATAGATCCTTTGTTGTAGATAGATCCTTTGCTGTAGATAGATACTTTGCTGTAGATAGATCTTTTGCTGTAGTAGTTCCTTTGCTGTAGAAAGATTCTTCGCTATAAATTGATCCTTTGCTGTAGATAGATCCTTTGCTGCAAAAAGATTCCTTAAGGTAGATAGAACCATTGCTATATATAGATCCTATGTTGTAGATAGATCCTTTGCTGTAGATAGATCATTTGCTGTAGATTGATCCTTCGCTGTAAATAGATCCCTTACTGTAGATAGATCCTTTGCTGTAGATAGATCCTTTGCTGTAGATAGATATTTTGCTGTAGATAGATCTTTTGCTGTAGTAGTTCCTTTGCTGTAGAAAGATTCTTCGCTATAAATTGATCCTTTGCTGTAGATAGATTCTTTGCTGCAGATATATCCTTTGCTGTAGATTGACCATTTGCTGTAAATAGATCTTTTGCTGTAGATAGATCCTTTGATGTAGATAGATCACTTATTGTAGATAGATCCTTTGCTGTAGATAGATCTTATGCTGTAGAAATAACTTTTGCTGAAGATAGATCATTTGCTGTAGATTGAACTTTTGCTGTAGATAGATCCTTCGTTGTAGATAGATCCGTTTCTGTAGATAAATTTTTTGCTGAAGATAGATTATTTTCTCTAGATAGATTCATTGCAGTAGATGTATCCTATGCAGTAGATAGATCCTTTACTGTACATAGATCCTATGCTGTATAAATATCCTTTGCTGAAGATAGATCCTTCGCTGTAGATAAATCCTTTGCTGCATATAGATCCCTTATTATAGATAGATCTTTTGCTGTAGATAGCTCCTTTACTGTAAATAGATCCTTTGCTGCAGATAGATCCCTTGCTGTGGATTGATCATACGTTGTAGATAGATCCTTTACTGTAGATAGGTCCTTTGCAGTAGATAGATCCTTTACTGTAGATAGATTCTTTGCTGAAAATAGATTCTTTGCTTCAGATAGATTCTTTGCAGTAGATGTATCCTATGCAGTAGATAGATCCTTTACTATACATTGATCCTATGCTGTATAAAGATCCTTTGCTGAATATAGATCCTTTGCTACAGATAGATCCTTTGCTGCAGATAGATCCCTTATTGTAGATAGATCTTTTGCTATAGAGAGCTCCTTTACTGTAAATAGATCCTTTGCTGTAGATAGATCCCTTGCTGTGGATTGATAATATGATGTAGATAGATCCTTTACTGTAGATAAGTCCTTTGTTGTAGATAGATCCTTTGCTGTAGATATATCCTTTGCCGTAAATAGAACCTTCACTGTAGATAGATCCTTTGCTGTAGATAAATCGTTTGTTGTAGATAGATACTTTGCTGTAGATAGATCCTTCGCTGTAGATAGATCCCTTACTGTACATAGATTCTTTGTTGTAGATAGATCATTTGCTGTAGATAGATCCTTTGTAGTAGATAGATCCTTTACTGTAGATGAATCCTTTGCTGTAGATAGATTTAAGATCCTTTGCTGTAAATAAATGAATAAATCTTTTGCCGTAGATAGATCCCCTGCTGTAGATAGATCATTTGCTGTAGATAGATTCTTTGTTGTAGATAGATCCTTCGCTGTAGATAGATCCTTTTCTGCAGATATATCCTTTTCTGTAGAAACATCCTTTATTGTAGATAAAACCTTTGCTATTGATAGATCCCATACTGTAAATAAAACCTTTGTTTTTGATAGATCCTATACTGTAAATAAAACCTTCGCTGTAGATAGATCCCATACTGTAAATAGATCTTTTGACGTAGATAGATCCCTTGCCGTAGATAGATCCTTTGCTGTAGATTGATCCTTAGCTGTTGACAGATCTTTCGCTGTAGAAAGATCCTTTGGTGTAGATAGATTCTTTACTTTAGATAGATTCCTTACTGTAGATAGATCTTTTTGCTGTAGATAGATCATTTGCTGTAGATAGATCCCTTACTATAGATACATCACTTTGCTGTAGATAGATCCTTTGCTGAAGATAGATCCTTTGCTGTAGATAGATCCTTTGGTGTTGACAGATCCCTTATTGTTGATAGATCTTTTGCTGTAGATAGCTCCTTTACTGTAAATAGATCCTTTGCTGTAGATAGATCCTTTCCTGTAGATAGATCCTTTGCTGTAGATAGAACTTTTGTTGTCAATTGATCTTTTGCAATAGATTGATCCTTTGCTGTTGACAGATCTTGCGCTGTAGAAAGATCCTTTGCTGTTGACAGATCCTGCGCTGTAGAAAGATCTTTTACTGAAGATAGATCACTTTGCTGTAGATAGATCCTTCGCTGTAGATAGATCCTTTGCTCTATAAAGTTCTGCTGTTGTTAATAGATCCTTTTTTGTAGATAGATCATTGGCTTTAGATAGATACTTTGCTGTAGATATATCCTTTGCTTAAATTAGACCCTTAAATGTAGATTGATCCTTTGTTGTAGAGAGATCCTTTGCAGTAGATAAATCCTTGAATGTAGATATATTCTTCGCTGTAGATAGATCCTTTGCTGTAGATAGATCCTTTGCTGTAGATAGATCCTTTGCTGTAGATAGATCCTTTGCTGTAGATAGATCCTCTGCTGTGGATCGATCTTTCGCTGTAAATAGATCCTTTACTGTAGATTTATCATTTGCTGCAAAAAGATTCCTTAAGGTAGATAGATCCATTGCTGTAGATAGATCCTATGTTATAGATAGATCCTTTGCTGTAGATAGATCATTTGCTGTAAATTGATCCTTCGCTGTAAATAGATCCCTTACTGTTGATAGATCCTTTGCTGTAGATAGATCCTTTGCTGTAGATAGATACTTTGCTGTAGATAGATCTTTTGCTGTAGTAGTTCCTTTGCTGTAGAAAGATTCTTCGCTATAAATTGATCCTTTGCTGTAGATAGATGCTTCGCTGCAAAAAGATTCCTTAAGGTAGATAGAACCATTGCTGTATATAGATCCTATGTTGTAGATAGATCCTTTGCTGTAGATAGATCATTTGCTGTAGATTGATCCTTCGCTGTAAATAGATCACTTACTGTAGATAGATCCTTTGCTGTAGATAGATCCTTTGCTGTAGATAGATATTTTGCTGTAGATAGATCTTTTGCTGTAGTAGTTCCTTTGCTGTAGAAAGATTCTTCGCTATAAATTGATCCTTTGCTGTAGATAGATCCTTTGCTGCAGATATATCCTTCGCTGTAGATTGACCATTTGCTGTAAATAGATCTTTTGCTGTAGATAGATCCTTTGATGTAGATAGATCACTTATTGTAGATAGATCCTTTGCTGTAGATAGATCTTATGCTGTAGAAATAACTTTTGCTGAAGATAGATCATTTGCTGTAGATTGAACTTTTGCTGTAGATAGATCCTTCGTTGTAGATAGATCCGTTTCTGTAGATAGTTCTTTGCTGAAGATAGATTATTTTCTCTACATAGATTCATTGCAGCAGATGTATCCTATGCAGTAGATAGATCCTTTACTGTACATAGATCCTATGCTGTATAAATATCCTTTGCTGAAGATAGATCCTTTGCTGTAGATAAATCCTTTGCTGCAGATAGATCCCTTATTATAGATAGATCTTTTGCTGTAGATAGCTCCTTTACTGTAAATAAATCCTTTGCTGCAGATAGATCTCTTGCTGTGGATTGATCATACGATGTAGATAGATCCTTTACTGTAGATAGGTCCTTTGCTGTAGATAGATCCTTTACTGTAGATAGGTCCTTTGCTGTAGATAGATCCTTTACTGTAGATAGATTCTTTGCTGAAAATAGATTCTTTGCTTTAGATAGATTCTTTGCAGTAGATGTATCCTATGCAGTAGATAGATCCTTTACTATACATAGATCCTATGCTGTATAAAGATCCTTTGCTGAATATAGATCCTTTGCTGCAGATAGATCCTTTGCTGCAGATAAATCCCTTATTGTAGATAGATCTTTTGCTATAGATAGCACCTTTACTGTAAATAGATCCTTTGCTGTAGATAGATCCCTTGCTGTGGATTGATAATATGATGTAGATAGATCCTTTACTGTAGATAGGTCCTTTGTTGTAGATAGATCCTTTGCTGTAGATATATCCTTTGCCGTAGATAGATCCTTTACTGTAGATAGATCCTTTGCTGTAGATAAATCGTTTGTTGTAGATAGATTCTTTTTTGTAGATAGATCATTTGCTGTAGATAGATCCTTTGTAGTAGATAGATCCTTTACTGTAGATGAATCCTTTGCTGTAGATAGATTTAAGATCCTTTGCTGTAAATAAATAAATAAATCCTTTGCCGTAGATAGATCCCCGGCTGTAGATAGATCATTTGCTGTAGATAGATCCTTTGTTGTAGTTAGATCCTTCGCTGTAGATAGATTCTTTGCTGTAGATAGATCCCTTACTGCAGATAGATCCCTTTGCTGTAGATAGATCATTTGCTGTAGATAGATCCCTTACTGTAGATAGATCACTTTGCTGTAGATAGATCCTTTGCTGGAGATAGATCCTTTGTTGTAGATAGATCCTTTGTTGCAGATAGATCCCTTATTGTTGATAGATCCTTTGCTGTAGATAGATCCTTTGCTGTAGATAGAACTTTTGTTGTAAATAGATCTTTTGCTAAAGATTGATCCTTTGCTGTTGACAGATCCTGCGCTGTAGATAGATCTTATGGTGAAAACTGATTCTTTTCTGTAGATAGATCCCTTACTGAAAATAGATCACTTTGCTGTGTAGATAGATTCTTTGCTGTAGATAGATCCTTTGCTGTATGAAGTTCTGCTGTTGTAAATAGATCCTTTTTTGTAGATAGATCATTTGTTTTAGATAGATCCTTTGCTGTAGATAGATCCTTTGCTTAAGATAGATCCTTAAATGTAGATCGATTCTTCGCTGTAAATAGATCCTTTGCTGTAGATTGATCCTTTGCTGCAAAAAGATCCTTTACTGTAGATAGATCCATTGCTGTAGATAGATCCTATGCTGTAGAAATATCCTTTGCTGTAGATAGGTCCTTTGTAGTAGATAGATCCTTGTCTGTAGATAGAACCTTTGCTGTTGATATATCTTTTGCTGTAGTAGTTCCTTTGCTGTAGAAAGATACTCCGCTATAAATAGATCTTTTGTTGTAGATAGATCCTTTGCTGTAGATAGATCCTTTGCAGTAAATGGATCCTTTGGCTGTATAGAATTTCTTTACTTTAGATATATCCTTTGCTGAAGATTGATCATTTGCTGCAGATAGATCTTTTGCAGTATATAGATCTTTTGCTGTAGATAGATCACTTATTGTAGATAGATCCTTTGCTGTAGATAGATCTTATGCTGTAGAAAGATCCTTTGCTGAAGATAGATCATTTGCTGTAGATTGATCCTTTACTATAGATAGATCCTTCGTTGTAGATAGATCCTTTTCTGTAGATAGATTCTTTGCTGAAAATAGATTCTTTGCAGTAGATGTATCCTATGCAGTAGATAGATCCTTTACTATACATTGATCCTATGCTGTATAAAGATCCTTTGCTGAAGATAGATCCTTTGCTGCAGATAGATCCTTTGCTGCAGATAGATCCCATATTGTAGATAGATCTTTTGCTATGGATAGCTCCTTTACTGTAAATAGATCCTTTGCTGTAGATAGATCCCTTGCTGTGGATTGATAATATGATGTAGATAGATCCTTTACTGTAGATAGGTCCTTTGTTGTAGATAGATCCTTTGCTGTAGATAAATCCTTTGCCGTAGATAGATCCTTTACTGTAGATAGATCCTTTGCTGTAGATGGATCCTTATCTGTAGATAGATCCTTTGCTGTAGATAAATCGTTTGTTGTAGATAGATCCCTTATTGTTGATAGATGTTTTGCTGTAGATAGCTCCTTTACTGTAAATAGATCCTTTGTTGTAGATAGATTTTTTCCTCTAGATAAATCCATTGCTGTAGATAGATTTTTTGCTGTAGATAGAACTTTTGTTGTATATATATCTTTTGCTATAGATTGATCCTCTGCTGTTGATAGATCCTGCGCTGTAAAAAATCCTTTGGTGTAGACAGATTCTTTGCTGTAGATAGATCTCTTACTGAAGATAGATCACTTTGCTGTAGAAAGATCCTTTGCTGTAGATAGATCCATTAGGGTATAAAGTTCTGCTGTTGTAAATAGATCCTTTGTTGTAGATAGATCATTGGCTTTAGATAGATATTTTGCTGTAGATAGATCCTTTGCTTAAGATAGATCCTTAACTGTAGATTGATCCTTTGCTGTAGAGAGATCCTTTGCAGTAGATTAATCCTTGACTGTAGATAGATCCTTTGCTGTAGATAGATTCTTTGCTGTAGATTAATCCTTTGCTGTAGATAGATCCTTTGCTGTGGATAGATTCTTTGCTGAAGATAGATTCTTTGCTGTAGATAGATTCTTTGCAGTAGATGTATCCTATGCAGACGATAGATCCATTACTGTACATAGATCCTATGCTGTATAAAGATCCTTTGCTGAAGATAGATCCTTTGCTGCAGATAGATCCTTTGCTGCAGATAGATCCCTCATTGTTGATAGATCTTTTGCTGTAGATAACTTCTTTGCTGTAGATAGATCCTTTGCTGCAGATAGATCCCTCATTGTTGATAGATCTTTTACTGAAGATAGCTACTTTACTGTAAATAGATCCTTTGCTGTAGATAGATCCTTTCCTGTAGATAGATCTTTTGCTGTAGATAGAATTTTTGCTGTAGATAGAACTTTTGTTGTAAATAGATCTTTTGTTATAGATTGATCCTTTGCTGTTGATAGATCCTTAACTGTAGATGGATCCTTTGCTGTATATAGTCCCGTTACTTTAGATAGATCATTTGCTGTAGATAGATTATTTACTGAACATAGATTCTTTGCTATAGATAGATTCTTTGTTGTATATAGATCCTTTGCTGTAGACAGAACCTTTGCAGTAGATAGATCCTTTACTGTAGATAGATCCTTTGCTGTAGATAGATTCTTAGCTGTACATAGATTCTTTGTTGTAGATAGATCCTTTGCTGTAGATAGATCCTTCGTAGTAGATAGATCTTTTACTGTAGATAGATCTTTAGCTGTAGATAGAACTAAGATCCTTTGCTGTAAATAAATAAATAAATTCTTTGCCGTACATAGATCCCTTGCCGTAGATTGGTAGAAAGATCCTTTGGTGTAGATAGATTCTTTGCTGTAGATAGATCCCTTGCCGTAGATTGGTAGAAAGATCCTTTGGTGTAGATAGATTCTTTGCTGTAGATAGATCCCTTACTGCAGATAGATCCCTTTGCTGTAGATAGATCATTTGCTGTAAATAGATCCCTTACTGTAGATAGATCACTTTGCTGTAGATAGATCCTTTGCTGAAGATAGATCCTTTGTTGTAGATAGATCCTTTGCTGCAGATAGATCCCTTATTGTTGATAGATCCTTTGCTGTAGATAGATCCTTTGCTGTAGATAGAACTTTTGTTGTAAATAGATCTTTTGCTAAAGATTGATCCTTTGCTGTTGACATATCCTGCGCTGTAGATAGATCTTATGGTGTAGACAGATTCTTTTCTGTAGATAGATCCCTTACTGAAAATAGATCACTTTGCTGTAGATAGATTCTTTGCTGTAGATATATCCTTTGCTGTATAAAGTTCTGCTGTTGTAAATAGATCCTTTTTTGTAGATAGATCATTGGTTTTAGATAGATCCTTTGCTGTAGATAGATCCTTTGCTTAAGATAGATCCTTAAATTTAGATTGATCCTTTGCTGTAGGGAGATCCTTTGCAGTAGATAAATCCTTGACTGTAAACAGATCCTTTACTGTAGATAGATCCTTCGCAGTAGATAATCCTTGACTGTAAACAGATCCTTTACTGTAGATAGATCCTTTGCAGTAGATAGATCCTTTGCTGTAGATAGATATTTTGCTGTATATAGATCCTTTGATGTAGATCGATCCTTCGCTGTAAATAGATCCTTTGCTGTAGATTGATCCTTTGCTGCAAAAAGATCCCTTACTGTAGATTGATCCATTGCTGTAGATAGATCCTATGCTGTAGAAATATCATTTGCTGTAGATAGGTCCTTTGTAGTAGATAGATCCTTGTCTGTAGATAGATCCTTTGCTGTAGAAAGATACTCCGCTATAAATAGATCCTTTGCTGTTGATAGATCCTTTGCTGTAGATAGATCCTTTGCTGCAGATAGATCCTTTGCAGTAAATGGATCCTTTGGCTGTATAGAATTTCTTTACTGTAGATAAATCCTTTGCTGAAGATTGATCATTTGCTGTAGATAGATCTTTTGCAGTAGATAGATCTTTTGCTGTAGATAGATCACTTATTGTAGATAGATCCTTTGCTGTAGATAGATCTTATGCTGTATAAAGATCCTTTGCTGAAGATAGATCATTTGCTGTAGATTGATCCTTTACTATAGATAGATCCTTCGTTGTAGATAGATCCTTTTCTGTAGATAGATTCTTTGCTGGAAATAGATTCTTTGCTCTAGATAGATTCTTTGCATTAGATGTATCCTATGCAGTAGATAGATCCTTTACTATACATAGATTCTATGCTATATAAAGATCCTTTGCTGAAGATAGATCCTTTGCTGCAGATAGATCCTTTGCTGTTGATAGATCCCTTATTGTAGATAGATCTTTTGCTGTAGATAGCTCCTTTACTGTAAATAGATCCTTTGCTGTAGATAGATCCCTTGCTGTGGATTGATATTATGATGTAGATAGATCCTTTACTGTAGATAGGTCCTTTGTTGTAGATAGATCCTTTGCTGTAGATATATCCTTTGCAGTAGATAGATCCTTTACTGTAGATAGATCTTTTGCTGTAGATGGATCCTTATCTGTAGATAGATCCTTTGCTGTAGATAAATCGTTTGTTGCAGATAGATACTTTGCTGTAGATAGATCCTTCGCTGTAGATAGATCCCTTACTGTAGATAGATCACTTTGCTGTAGATAGATCATTTGCTGTAGATAGATCCCTTACTGTAGATAGATCACTTTGCTCTAGATAGATTCATTGCTGTACATAGATTCTTTGTTGTAGATAGATCATATGCTGTAGATAGATCCTTTGTAGTAGATAGATCCTTTACTGTAGATAAATCCTTTGCTGTAGATAGATCTAAGATCCTTTTCTGTAAATAAAAAAATAAATTCTTTGCAGTAGATAGATCCCCTGCCGTAGATAGATCATTTGCTGTGGATAGATCCTTTGTTGTAGATAGATCCTTCGC
Organism: Caprella mutica; assembly: GCA_947561585.1. NCBI lineage: Eukaryota > Metazoa > Arthropoda > Malacostraca > Amphipoda > Caprellidae > Caprella > Caprella mutica. The sequence goes on from CANNZV010001708.1 coordinate 126,924, forward strand.
TGTAGATAGATCCTTCGCTGTAGATAGATCCTTTTCTGCAGATATATCCTTTTCTGTAGAAAGGTCCTTTACTGTAGATGAAACCTTTGCTGTTGATAGATCCCACACTGTAAATAAAACCTTTGCTTTTGATAAATCCCATACTGTAAATAAAACTTTCGCTGTAGATAGATCCCATACTGTAAATAGATCCTTTGCCGTAGATATATCCCTTGCCGTAGATAGATCCTTTGCTGTAGATAGATCCTTTGCTGTTGACAGATCTTTCGCTGTAGAAAGATCCTTTGGTGTAGATAGATTCTTTGCTGTAGATAGATCATCTTGCTGTAGATAGATCATTTGCTGTAGATAAATCCCTTACTGTAGATAGATCAATTTTCTTTATATAGATCCTTTGCTGAAGATAGATCCTTTGCTGTAGATAGATCCTTTGCTGCAGACAGAACCCTTATTGTTGATAGATCTTTTGCTGTAGATAGCTCCTTTACTTTAAATAGATCCTTTGCTGTAGATAGATCCTTTCCTGTAGATAGATCCTTTGCTGTAGATAGATCCTTTGCTGTAGATGGAACTTTTGTTGTAAATTGATCTTTTGCGATAGATTGATCCTTTGCTGTTGACAGATCCTGCGCTGTAGAAAGATCCTTTGGTGTTGACAGATAATTTGCTGTAGATAGATCCCTTACTGAAGATAGATCACTTTGCTGTAGATAGATCCTTCGCTGTAGATAGATCCTTTGCTGTATAAAGTTCTGCTGTTGTAAATAGATCCTTTTTTGTAGATAGATCATTGGCTTTAGATAGATCCTTTGCTGTAGATTGATCCTTTGCTGCAAAAAGATCCCTTACTGTAGATAGATCCATTGCTGTAGATAGATCCTATGCTGTAGAAATATCCTTTGCTGTAGATAGGTCCTTTGTAGTAGATAGATCCTTGTCTGTAGATAGATCCTTTGCTGTAGATATATCTTTTGCTGTAGTAGTTCCTTTGCTGTAGAAAGATACTCCGCTATAAATAGATCCTTTGCTGTAGATAGATCCTTTGCTGTAGATTGATCCTTTGCAGTAAATGGATCCTTTGGCTGTATAGAATTTCTTTACTGTAGATAGATCACTTTGCTGTAGATAGATTCATTGCTGTACATAGATTCTTTGTTGTAGATAGACCATATGCTGTAGATAGATCCTTTGTAGTAGATAGATCCTTTACTGTAGATAAATCCTTTGCTGTAGATAGATCTAAGATCCTTTTCTGTAAATAAATAAATAAATTCTTTGCCGTAGATAGATCCCCTGCCGTAGATAAATCATTTGCTATGGATAGATCCTTTGTTGTAGATAGATCCTTCGCTTTAGATAGATCCCATACTGTAAATAGATCCTTTGCCGTAGATATATCCCTTGCCGTAGATAGATCCTTTGCTGTAGATAGATCCTTTGCTGTTGACAGATCTTTCGCTGTAGAAAGATCCTTTGGTGTAGATAGATTCTTTGCTGTAGATAGATCCCTTACTGTAGATAGATCATTTTGCTGTAGATAGATCATTTGCTGTAGATAGATCCTTTGCTGAAGATAGATCCTTTGCTGTAGATAGATCCTTTGCTACAGACAGATCCCTTATCGTTGATAGATCTTTTGCTGTAGATAGCTCCTTTACTTTAAATAGATCCTTTGCTGTAGATAGATCCTTTCCTGTAGATAGATCCTTTGCTGTAGATAGATCCTTTGCTGTAGATAGAACTTTTGTTGTAAATTGATCTTTTGCAATAGATTGATCCTTTGCTGTTGACAGATCCTGCGCTGTAGAAAGATCCTTTGGTGTAGACAGATAATTTGCTGTAGATAGATCCCTTACTGAAGATAGATCACTTTGCTGTAGATAGATCCTTCGCTTAAGATAGACCCTTAAATGTAGATTGATCCTTTGTTGTAGATAGATTCTTTTCTGTAGATAGATCCCTTACTGTAGATAGATCACTTTGCTGTAGAGAAATCATTTGCTGTAGATAGATCCCTTATTGTAGATAGATCACTTTGCTGTAGATTGATCCTTTGCTGAAGATAGATCACTTTGCTGTAGATAGATCCTTTGCTGAAGATAGATCCTTTGTTGTAGATAGATCCTTTGATGCAGATAGATCCATTATTGTTGATAGATCCCTTGCTGTAGATAGATCCTTTGCTGTAGATAGAACTTTTGTTGTAAATAGATCTTTTGCTATAGATTGATCCTTTGCTGTTGACAGATCCTGCGCTGTAGAAAGATCTTTTGCAGTAGATAAATCCTTGACTGTAGATAGATCCTTTGCTGTAGATAGATCCTTTGCTGTAGATAGATCCTTTGCTGTAGATAGATCCTTTGCTGTAGATAGATCCTTTGCTGTAGATAGATCCTTTGCTGTAGATAGATTCTTTGCTGAAGATAGATCCATTACTGTACATAGATCCTATGCTGTATAAAGATCTTTTGCTGAAGATAGATCCTTTGCTGTAGATAGATCCTTTGCTGTAGATAGATCCCTCATTGTTGATAGATCTTTTGCTGTAGATAGCTCCTTTGCTGTAGATAGATCCTTTGCTGCAGATAGATCCCTCATTGTTGATAGATCTTTTGCGGTAGATAGCTCCTTTACTGTAAATTGATCCTTTGCTGTAGATAGATCCTTTCCTATAGATAGATCCTTTGCTGTAGATAGATCCTTTGCTGTAGATAGAACTTTTGTTGTAAATAGATATTTATTTATAGATTGATCCTTTGCTGTTGATAGATACTTAACTGTAGATGGATCCTTTGCTGTATATAGTCCCGTTACTTTAGATAGATCATTTGCTTTAGATTGATCCTTTGCTGTAGATAGATCATTTGCTGTTGATAGATTATTTGCTGAACATAGATTCTTTGCTGTAGATAGATTCTTTGTTGTTTATAGATCCTTTGCTGTAGACAGATCCTTTGCAGTAGATAGATCTTTACTGTAGATAGATCCTTTGCTGTAGATAGATTCTTAGCTGCACATAGATTCTATGTTATAGATAGATCCTTTGCTGTAGATAGATCCTTTGTAGTAGATAGATCTTTTATTGTAGATAAAACCGTTGCTGTAGATAGATCCCATACTGTAAATAGATCCTTTGCTGTGGATAGATCCTTTGCTGTAGAAAAATCCTCTGCTGTAGAAAGATCTCCTGCTGTAAATAGATCCTTTGCTGTAGATAGATCCTTTGGTGTTGACAGATCTTTCGTGGTAGAAAGATCCTTTGGTGTAGATAGATCCTTTTCTGTAGATAGATCCCTTACTGTAGATAGATCCCTTTGCTGTAGATAGATCATTTGCTGTAGATAGATCCCTTACTGTAGATAGATCACTTTGCTGTAGATAGATCCTTTGCTGAAGATAGATCCTTTGTTGTAGATAGATCCTTTGCTGCAGATAGATCCCTTATTGTTGATAAATCCTTTGCTGTAGATAGATCCTTTGCTGTAGATAGAACTTTTGTTGTAAATAGATCTTTTGCTAAAGATTGATCCTTTGCTGTTGACAGATCCTGCGCTGTAGATAGATCTTTTGGTGTAGACAGATTCTTTTCTGTAGATAGATCCCTTACTGAAAATAGATCACTTTGCTGTAGATAGATTCTTTGCTGTAAATAGATCCTTTGCTGTATAAAGTTCTGCTGTTGTAAATAGATCCTTTTTTGTAGATAGATCATTGGTTTTAGATAGTTCCTTTTCTGTAGATAGATCCTTTGCTTAAGATAGATCCTTAAATGTAGATTGATCCTTTGCTGTAGAGAGATCCTTTGCAGTAGATATATCCTTGACTGTAAACAGATCCTTTACTGTAGATAGATCCTTTGCAGAAGATAGATCCTTTGCTGTAGATAGATCCTTTGCTGTATATAGATCCTTTGCTGTAGATCGATCCTTCGCTGTAAATAGATCCTTTGCTGTAGATTGATCCTTTGCTGCAAAAAGATCCCTTACTGTAGATAGATCCATTGCTGTAGATAGATCCTATGCTGTAGAAATATCCTTTGCTGTAGATAGATCATTTGCTGTAGATCGATCCTTCGCTGTAAATAGATCCCTTACTGTAAATAGGTCCTTTGCAGTAGATAGATCCTTTGCTGTAGATGATCCTTTGCTGTAGATTTATCTTTTGCTGTAGTAGTTCCTTTGCTGTAGAAAGATACTCCGCTATAAATAGATCCTTTGCTGTAGATAGATCCTTTGCTCTAGATAGATCCTTTGCTGTAAATGGATCCTTTGGCTGTATAGAATTCCTTTACTGTAGATTTATCCTTTGCTGTAGATTGATCATTTGCTATAGATAGATCTTTTGCAGTTGATAGATCCTGTGCTGTAGATAGATCACTTATTGTAGATAGATCCTTTGCTGTAGATAGATCTTATGCTGTAGAAAGATCCTTTGCTGAAGATAGATCATTTGCTGAAGATTGATTCTTTACTATAGATAGATCCTTCGTTGTAGATAGATCCTTTTCTGTAGATAGATTCTTTGCTGAAAATAGATTCATTGCTTTAGATAGATTCTTTGCAGTAGATGTATCCTATGCAGTAGATGGATCCTTTACTATACATAGATCCTATGCTGTATAAAGATCCTTTGCTGATATAGATCCTTTGCTGCAGATAGATCCTTTGCTGCAGATAGATCCCTTATTGTAGATAGATCTTTTGCTATAGATAGCTCCTTTACTGTAAATAGATCCTTTGCTGTAGATAGATCCCTTGCTGTGGATTGATAATATGATGTAGATAGATCCTTTACTGTAGATAGGTCCTTTGTTGTAGATAGATCCATTGCTGTAGATATATCCTTTGCCGTAGATAGATCCTTCACTGTAGATAGATCCTTTGCTGTAGATAAATCGTTTGTTGTAGATAGATACTTTGCTGTAGATAGATCCTTCGCTGTAGATAGATCCCTTACTGTACATAGATTCTTTGTTGTAGATAGATCCTTTACTGTAGATGAATCCTTTGCTGTAGATTGATTTAAGATCCTTTGCTGTAAATAAATAAATAAATCCTTTGCCGTAGATAGATCCCCTGCTGTAGATAGATCATTTGCTGTAGATAGATCCTTTGTTGTAGATAGATCCTTCGCTGTAGATAGATCCTTTTCTGCAGATATATCCTTTTCTGTAGAAACATCCTTTACTGTAGATAAAACCTTTGCTGTTGATAGATCCCATACTATAAATAAAACCTTTGTTTTTGATAGATCCATACTGTAAATAAAACCTTCGCTGTAGATAGATCCCATACTGTAAATAGATCCTTTGACGTAGATAGATCCCTTGCCGTAGATAGATCCTTTGCTGTAGATAGATCCTTTGCTGTTGACAGATCTTTCGCTGTAGAAAGATCCTTTGGTGTAGATAGATTCTTTACTTTAGATAGATCCCTTACTGTAGATAGATCTTTTTGCTGTAGATAGATCATTTGCTGTAGATAGATCCCTTACTGTAGATAGATCACTTTGCTGTAGATAGATCCTTTGCTGAAGATAGATCCTTTGCTGTAGATAGATCCTTTCCTGTTGACAGATCCCTTATTGTTGATAGATCTTTTGCTGTAGATAGCTCCTTTACTGTAAATAGATCCTTTGCTGTAGATAGATCCTTTCCTGTAGATAGATCCTTTGCTGTAGATAGAACTTTTGTTGTAAATTGATCTTTTGCAATAGATTGATCCTTTGCTGTTGACAGATCCTGCGCTGTAGAAAGATCCTTTGCTGTTGACAGATCCTGCGCTGTAGAAAGATCCTTTACTGAAGATAGATCACTTTGCTGTAGATAGATCTTTCGCTGTAGATAGATCCTTTGCTCTATAAAGTTCTGCTGTTGTAAATAGATCCTTTTTTGTAGATAGATCATTGGCTTTAGATAGATTCTTTGCTGTAGATATATCCTTTGCTTAAATTAGACCCTTAAATGTAGATTGATCCTTTGTTGTAGAGAGATCCTTTGCAGTAGATAAATCCTTGAATGTAGATATATTCTTTGCTGTAGATAGATCCTTTGATGTAGATAGATCCTTTGCTGTAGATAGATCCTTTGCTGTAGATAGATCCTTTGCTGTAGATAGATCCTTTGCTGTCGATCGATCCTTCGCTGTAAATAGATCCTTTACTGTAGATTTATCATTAGCTGCAAAAAGATTCCTTAAGGTAGATAGATCCATTGCTGTATATAGATCCTATGTTGTAGATAGATCCTTTGCTGTAGATAGATCATTTGCTGTAGATTGATTCTTCGCTGTAAATAGATCCCTTACTGTAGATAGATCCTTTGCTGTAGATAGATCCTTTGCTGTAGATAGATATTTTGCTGTAGATAGATCTTTTGCTGTAGTAGTTCCTTTGCTGTAGAAAGATTCTTCGCTATAAATTGATCCTTTGCTGTATATAGATCCTTTGCTGCAGATATATCCTTAGCTGTAGATTGACCATTTGCTGTAAATAGATCTTTTGCTGTAGATAGATCCTTTGATGTAGATAGATCACTTATTGTAGATAGATCCTTTGCTGTAGATAGATCTTATGCTGTAGAAATAACTTTTGTTGAAGATAGATCATTTGCTGTAGATTGAACTTTTGCTGTAGATAGATCCTTCGTTGTAGATAGATCCGTTTCTGTAGATACATTCTTTGCTGAAGATAGATTATTTTCTCTAGATAGATTCATTG
>CANNZV010001708.1:134782-170990 GCA_947561585.1 Caprella mutica
CAGACATTAGGTTTCTCAGCTCCGCAGACTCACGTCCCAGAGCAGTTCACTTTGCTACTGGAGTGTCCCGGTATTTTCCGGGTGAAGCTCTCCCCGGTGCGGGGTCATGTGCTTATCAACTCCACCAAGGACTTCTTGGGGGTAGTGGATGTAGGAACTAATCCTTGTGAGTATGCACTACTAGTACTCTTTGCAGTAGAACTCCTGTATAATGAATTAGCTAATATGTACCCCGTATATTGAACAAATTTGTCATAAAATAGCCTTCGGGCAGACTAAAGAATATTTGTTCACATTCTTAGTGGACATTTATCTGAATTGTGTTCCAATTTGAGTTGGTTAAGCATTGAAGAATTGGTTCAATTTCTCTCCTCAAAAATTTGAATCCATAAACTTCACAATAATTTAGAATATCTTATAACTGAAATTGCACATTCAAATGCCTATATATTCGCATAGATGTAGATAGATCATTGGCTTTTGATAGATCCTTCGCTGTAGATTGATCCTTTGCTTAGGATAGATCCTTAACTTTAGATTGATCCTATGCTGTAGAGAGATCCTTTGCAGTAGATAAATCCTTGGCTGTAGATAGATCCTTTGCTGTAGATAGATCCTTTGTTGTAGATAGATCCTTTGCTGTAGATAGATCCTTTGCTGTAGATAGATTCTTTGCTGAAGATAGTTTCTTTGCTGTAGATAGATTCTTTGCAGCAGATGTATCCTATGCAGTAGATAGATCCTTTGCTGTAGATAGATCCTTTGCTGCAGATAGATCCTCCATTGTTGATAGATCTTTTGCTGTAGATAGCTCCTTTACTGTAAATTGATCCTTTGCTGCAGATAGATCCCTTGCTGTGGATTGATCATATGATGTAGATAGATCCTTTACTGCAGATAGGACCTTTGCTGTAGATAGATCCTTAGCTGTAGATAGATCCTTTTCAGTAGATAGATCCTTTACTGTAGATAGATCCTTTGCTGTGGATGAATCCTTATCTGTAGATAGATCCTTTGCTGTAGATAAATCGTTTGCTGTAGATAGATCCTTTATTGTAGATAGATCCTTTGCTGTAGATAGATCATTTTCTGTAGATAGCTCCTTTACTGTAAATAGATCCTTTGCTGTAGATAGATCCTTTCCTGTAGATAGATCCTTTACTGTAGATAGATCCTTTGCTGTAGATAGAACTTTTGTTGTAAATAGATCTTTTTTTATAGATTGATCCTTTGCTGTTGATAGATCCTTAACTGTAGATGGATCCTTTGCTGTATATAGTTCCGTTACTTTAGATAGATCATTGTCTGTAGATTGATCCTTTGCTGTAAATAGATCATTTGCTGTAGATAGATTATATGCTGAACATAGATTCTTTGCTGTAGATAGATCCTTTTTTGTAGATAGATTCTTTGCTGTAGATAGAACTTTTGTTGTAAAAGATCTTTTGCTATAGATTTATCCTCTGCTGTTGACAGATCCTGCGCTGTAGAAAGATCATTTGGTGTAGACAGATTCTTTTCTGTAGATAGATCCCTTACTGTAGATAGATCACTTTGCTGTAGATTGATCCTTCGCTGTAAATAGGTCCCTTACTGTAGATAGGTCCTTTGCTGTAGATAGATCCTTTGCTGTTGATAGATCCTCTGCTGTAGATAGATCTTTTGCTGTAGTAGTTCCTTTGTGTAGAAAGATTCTCCGCTATAAATAGATCCTTTACTGTAGATAGATTTTTTGCTGTAGATTGAACTTTTGTCGTAAATAGATCTTTTGCTATAGATTGATCCTTTGCTGTTGACAGAACCTGCGTTGTAAAAAAGATCCTTTGGTGAAAACAGATCCTTTGCTGTAGATAGATCCCTTACTGAAGATAGATCCTACTTGCTGTAGATAGATACTTCGCTGTGGATAGATTTTTTGCTGTTTAAAGTTCTGCTGTTGTAAATAGATTTTTTGTTGTAGATAGATCATTGGCTTTTGATAGATCCTTTGCTGTAGATAGATCCTTTGCTTAAGATAGATCCTTAACTTTAGATTGATCCTATGCTGTAGAGAGATCCTTTGCAGTAGATAAATCCTTGACTGTAGATAGATCCTTTGCTGTAGATAGATCCTCTGCTGTAGATAGATCCTTTGCTGTAGATAGATCCTTTGCTGTAGATAGATTCATTGCTGAAGATAGTTTCTTTGCTGTAGATAGATTCTTTGCAAAAGATGTATCCTATGCAGTAGATAGATCCATTACTGTACATAGATCCTATGCTGTATAAAGATCCTTTGCTGATGATAGATCCTTTGCTGTAGATAGATCCTTTGCTGCAGATAGATCCTTCTTGTTGATATATCTTTTGCTGTAGATAGCTCTTTTACTGTAAGTAGATCCTATGCTGCAGATAGATCCCTTGCTGTGGATTGATCATATGATGTAGATAGATCCTTTACTGTAGATAGGACCTTTGTTGCAGATAGATCCTTAGCTGTAGATAGATCCTTTTCAGTAGATAGATCCTTTACTGTAGATAGATCCTTTGCTGTGGATGAATCCTTATCTGTAGGTAGATCCTTTGCTGTAGATAATCGTTTGCTGTATATAGATCCTTTATTGTAGATAGATCCTTTGCTGTAGATAGATCCTTTGCTGTAGATAGATCCTTTGCTGTTGATAGATCCTTAGCTGTAGATAGATCCTTTTCAGTAGATAGATCCTTTACTGTAGATAGATCCTTTCCTGCAGATAGATCCCTTGCTGTGGATTGATCATATGATGTAGATAGATCGTTTACTGTAGATAGGACCTTTGCTGTAGATAGATCCTTAGCTGTAGATAGATCCTTTTCAGTAGATAGATCTATTACTGTAGATAGATCCTTTGCTGTGGATGAATCCTTATCTGTATATAGATCCTTTGCTGTAGATAAATCGTTTGCTGTAGATAGATCCTTTATTGTAGATAGATCCTTTTCTGTAGATAGATCCTTTGCTGTAGATAGATCCTTTGCTGTGGATGAATCCTTATCTGTATATAGATCCTTTGCTGTAGATAAATCGTTTGCTGTAGATAGATCCTTTATTGTAGATAGATCCTTTTCTGTAGATAGATTCTTTACTGTAGATAGATTCTTTGCTGTACATAGATTCTTTGTTGTTGATAGAACATTTGCTGTAAATAGATCCTTTGTAGTAGATAGATCATTTGCTGTAGATAGATCCTTTGTTGTAGATGGATCCTTCGCTGTAGATAGATCCTTTTCTGTAGATAGATCCTTTTCTGTAGATAGATCCTTTGCTGTAAATAAATAAATAAATCCTGTGCCGTAGAAAGATCCCTTGCCGAAGATAGATCATTTGCTGTAGATAGATCCTTTGTTGTAGATAGATCCTTCGCTGTAAATAGATCCTTTTCTGTAGATATATCCTTTTCTGTAGATAGATCCTTTACTGTGGATAAAACCTTTGCTGTTGATAGATCTCATACTGTAAATAGATTCTTTGCTGTAGATAGATCCTCTGCTGTAGAAAGATCTTCTGCTGTAAATAGATCCTTTGCTGTAGAGAGATCCTTTGCTGTTCACAGATCTTTTGCTGTAGAAAGATCCTTTGGTGTAGATAGATTCTTTGCTTTAGATAGATCCCTTACTGTAGATAGAACACTTTGCTGTAGATTGATCATTTGCTGTAGATAGATCCCTTATTGTTGATAGATCTTTTGCTGTAGATAGCTCCTTTACTGTAAATAGATCCTTTGCTGTAGATAGATCCTTTCCTGTAGATAAATCCTTTGCTGTAGATAGATTTTTTGCTGTAGATAGAACTTTTGTTGTAAATATATCTTTTGCTAAAGATTGATCCTCTGCTGTTGATAGATCTTGCGCTGTAAAAATTCCTTTGGTGTAGACAGATTCTTTGCTGTAGATAGATCTCTTACTGAAGATAGATCACTTTGCTGAAGATAGATCCTTTGCTGTAGATAGATCCATTAGGGTATAAAGTTCTGCTGTTGTAAATAGATCCTTAGCTGTAGATAGATCCTCTTCAGTAGATAGATCCTTTACTGTAGATAGATCCTTTGCTGTGGATGAATACTTATCTGTAGACAGATCCTTTGCTGTAGATAAATCGTTTGCGGTAGATAGATCCTTCATTGTAGATAGATCCTTTGCTGTAGATAGATCCTTTGCTGTAGATAGATCCTTTGCTGTAGATAGATCCTTAGCTGTAGATAGATCCTTTTCAGTAGATAGATCCTTTACTGTAGATAGATTCTTTGCTGCTGATAGATCCCTTGCTGTGGATTGATCATATGATGTAGATAGATCCTTTACTGTAGATAGGACTTTTGCTGTAGATAGATCCTTAGCTGTAGATAGTTCCTTTTCAGTAGATAGATCCTTTACTGTAGATAGATCCTTTGCTGTGGATGAATCCTTGACTGTAGATAGATCCTTTGCTGTAGATAGATCCTTTGCTGTGGATGAATCCTTATCTGTAGATAGATCCTTTGCTGTAGATAAATCGTTTGCTGTAGATAGATCCTTTATTGTAGATAGATCCTTTGCTGTAGATAGATCATTTTCTGTAGATAGCTCCTTTACTGTAAATAGATCCTTTGCTGTAGATAGATCCTTTCCTGTAGATAGATCCTTTACTGTAGATAGATCCTTTGCTGTAGATAGAACTTTTGTTGTAAATAGATCTTTTTTTATAGATTGATCCTTTGCTGTTGATAGATCCTTAACTGTAGATTGATCCTTTGCTGTAAATAGATCATTTGCTGTAGATAGATTATATGCTGAACATAGATTCTTTGCTGTAGATAGATCCTTTTTTGTAGATAGATTCTTTGCTGTAGATAGAACTTTTGTTGTAAAAGATCTTTTGCTATAGATTTATCCTCTGCTGTTGACAGATCCTGCGCTGTAGAAAGATCATTTGGTGTAGACAGATTCTTTTCTGTAGATAGATCCCTTACTGTAGATAGATCACTTTGCTGTAGATTGATCCTTCGCTGTAAATAGGTCCCTTACTGTAGATAGGTCCTTTGCTGTAGATAGATCCTTTGCTGTTGATAGATCCTCTGCTGTAGATAGATCTTTTGCTGTAGTAGTTCCTTTGCTGTAGAAAGATTCTCCGCTATAAATAGATCCTTTACTGTAGATAGATTTTTTGCTGTAGATTGAACTTTTGTCGTAAATAGATCTTTTGCTATAGATTGATCCTTTGCTGTTGACAGAACCTGCGTTTTAAAAAAGATCCTTTGGTGAAAACAGATCCTTTGCTGTAGATAGATCCCTTACTGAAGATAGATCACTTTGCTGTAGATAGATACTTCGCTGTGGATAGATTTTTTGCTGTTTAAAGTTCTGCTGTTGTAAATAGATTTTTTGTTGTAGATAGATCATTGGCTTTTGATAGATCCTTTGCTGTAGATAGATCCTTTGCTTAAGATAGATCCTTAACTTTAGATTGATCCTATGCTGTAGAGAGATCCTTTGCAGTAGATAAATCCTTGACTGTAGATAGATCCTTTGCTGTAGATAGATCCTCTGCTGTAGATAGATCCTTTGCTGTAGATAGATCCTTTGCTGTAGATAGATTCATTGCTGAAGATAGTTTCTTTGCTGTAGATAGATTCTTTGCAAAAGATGTATCCTATGCAGTAGATAGATCCATTACTGTACATAGATCCTATGCTGTATAAAGATCCTTTGCTGATGATAGATCCTTTGCTGTAGATAGATCCTTTGCTGCAGATAGATCCTTCTTGTTGATATATCTTTTGCTGTAGATAGCTCTTTTACTGTAAGTAGATCCTATGCTGCAGATAGATCCCTTGCTGTGGATTGATCATATGATGTAGATAGATCCTTTACTGTAGATAGGACCTTTGTTGCAGATAGATCCTTAGCTGTAGATAGATCCTTTTCAGTAGATAGATCCTTTACTGTAGATAGATCCTTTGCTGTGGATGAATCCTTATCTGTAGGTAGATCCTTTGCTGTAGATAAATCGTTTGCTGTATATAGATCCTTTATTGTAGATAGATCCTTTGCTGTAGATAGATCCTTTGCTGTAGATAGATCCTTTGCTGTTGATAGATCCTTAGCTGTAGATAGATCCTTTTCAGTAGATAGATCCTTTACTGTAGATAGATCCTTTCCTGCAGATAGATCCCTTGCTGTGGATTGATCATATGATGTAGATAGATCGTTTACTGTAGATAGGACCTTTGCTGTAGATAGATCCTTAGCTGTAGATAGATCCTTTTCAGTAGATAGATCTATTACTGTAGATAGATCCTTTGCTGTGGATGAATCCTTATCTGTATATAGATCCTTTGCTGTAGATAAATCGTTTGCTGTAGATAGATCCTTTATTGTAGATAGATCCTTTTCTGTAGATAGATCCTTTGCTGTAGATAGATCCTTTGCTGTGGATGAATCCTTATCTGTATATAGATCCTTTGCTGTAGATAAATCGTTTGCTGTAGATAGATCCTTTATTGTAGATAGATCCTTTTCTGTAGATAGATTCTTTACTGTAGATAGATTCTTTGCTGTACATAGATTCTTTGTTGTTGATAGAACATTTGCTGTAAATAGATCCTTTGTAGTAGATAGATCATTTGCTGTAGATAGATCCTTTGTTGTAGATGGATCCTTCGCTGTAGATAGATCCTTTTCTGTAGATAGATCCTTTTCTGTAGATAGATCCTTTGCTGTAAATAAATAAATAAATCCTGTGCCGTAGAAAGATCCCTTGCCGAAGATAGATCATTTGCTGTAGATAGATCCTTTGTTGTAGATAGATCCTTCGCTGTAAATAGATCCTTTTCTGTAGATATATCCTTTTCTGTAGATAGATCCTTTACTGTGGATAAAACCTTTGCTGTTGATAGATCTCATACTGTAAATAGATTCTTTGCTGTAGATAGATCCTCTGCTGTAGAAAGATCTTCTGCTGTAAATAGATCCTTTGCTGTAGAGAGATCCTTTGCTGTTCACAGATCTTTTGCTGTAGAAAGATCCTTTGGTGTAGATAGATTCTTTGCTTTAGATAGATCCCTTACTGTAGATAGAACACTTTGCTGTAGATTGATCATTTGCTGTAGATAGATCCCTTATTGGTGATAGATCTTTTGCTGTAGATAGCTCCTTTACTGTAAATAGATCCTTTGCTGTAGATAGATCCTTTCCTGTAGATAAATCCTTTGCTGTAGATAGATTTTTTGCTGTAGATAGAACTTTTGTTGTAAATATATCTTTTGCTAAAGATTGATCCTCTGCTGTTGATAGATCTTGCGCTGTAAAAATTCCTTTGGTGTAGACAGATTCTTTGCTGTAGATAGATCTCTTACTGAAGATAGATCACTTTGCTGAAGATAGATCCTTTGCTGTAGATAGATCCATTAGGGTATAAAGTTCTGCTGTTGTAAATAGATCCTTAGCTGTAGATAGATCCTCTTCAGTAGATAGATCCTTTACTGTAGATAGATCCTTTGCTGTGGATGAATACTTATCTGTAGACAGATCCTTTGCTGTAGATAAATCGTTTGCGGTAGATAGATCCTTCATTGTAGATAGATCCTTTGCTGTAGATAGATCCTTTGCTGTAGATAGATCCTTTGCTGTAGATAGATCCTTAGCTGTAGATAGATCCTTTTCAGTAGATAGATCCTTTACTGTAGATAGATTCTTTGCTGCTGATAGATCCCTTGCTGTGGATTGATCATATGATGTAGATAGATCCTTTACTGTAGATAGGACTTTTGCTGTAGATAGATCCTTAGCTGTAGATAGTTCCTTTTCAGTAGATAGATCCTTTACTGTAGATAGATCCTTTGCTGTGGATGAATCCTTGACTGTAGATAGATCCTTTGCTGTAGATAGATCCTTTGCTGTAGATAGATCCTTTGCTGTAGATAGATCCTTTGCTGTAGATAGATCCTTTGCTGTAGATAGATTTTTTGCTGAAGATAGTTTCTTTGCTGTAGATAGATTCTTTGCAGCAGATGTATCCTATGCAGTAGATAGATCCATTACTGTACATAGATCCTATGCTGTATAAAGATCCTTTGCTGAAGATAGATCCCTTGCTGTAGATAGATCCTTTGCTGTAGATAGATCCTTAGCTGTAGATAGATCCTTTTCAGTAGATAGATCCTTTACTGTAGATAGATTCTTTGCTGCTGATAGATCCCTTGCTGTGGATTGATCATATGATGTAGATAGATCCTTTACTGTAGATAGGACTTTTGCTGTAGATAGATCCTTAGCTGTAGATAGTTCCTTTTCAGTAGATAGATCCTTTACTGTAGATAGATCCTTTGCTGTGGATGAATCCTTGACTGTAGATAGATCCTTTGCTGTAGATAGATCCTTTGCTGTGGATGAATCCTTATCTGTAGATAGATCCTTTGCTGTAGATAAATCGTTTGCTGTAGATAGATCCTTTATTGTAGATAGATCCTTTGCTGTAGATAGATCATTTTCTGTAGATAGCTCCTTTACTGTAAATAGATCCTTTGCTGTAGATAGATCCTTTCCTGTAGATAGATCCTTTACTGTAGATAGATCCTTTGCTGTAGATAGAACTTTTGTTGTAAATAGATCTTTTTTTATAGATTGATCCTTTGCTGTTGATAGATCCTTAACTGTAGATTGATCCTTTGCTGTAAATAGATCATTTGCTGTAGATAGATTATATGCTGAACATAGATTCTTTGCTGTAGATAGATCCTTTTTTGTAGATAGATTCTTTGCTGTAGATAGAACTTTTGTTGTAAAAGATCTTTTGCTATAGATTTATCCTCTGCTGTTGACAGATCCTGCGCTGTAGAAAGATCATTTGGTGTAGACAGATTCTTTTCTGTAGATAGATCCCTTACTGTAGATAGATCACTTTGCTGTAGATTGATCCTTCGCTGTAAATAGGTCCCTTACTGTAGATAGGTCCTTTGCTGTAGATAGATCCTTTGCTGTTGATAGATCCTCTGCTGTAGATAGATCTTTTGCTGTAGTAGTTCCTTTGCTGTAGAAAGATTCTCCGCTATAAATAGATCCTTTACTGTAGATAGATTTTTTGCTGTAGATTGAACTTTTGTCGTAAATAGATCTTTTGCTATAGATTGATCCTTTGCTGTTGACAGAACCTGCGTTTTAAAAAAGATCCTTTGGTGAAAACAGATCCTTTGCTGTAGATAGATCCCTTACTGAAGATAGATCACTTTGCTGTAGATAGATACTTCGCTGTGGATAGATTTTTTGCTGTTTAAAGTTCTGCTGTTGTAAATAGATTTTTTGTTGTAGATAGATCATTGGCTTTTGATAGATCCTTTGCTGTAGATAGATCCTTTGCTTAAGATAGATCCTTAACTTTAGATTGATCCTATGCTGTAGAGAGATCCTTTGCAGTAGATAAATCCTTGACTGTAGATAGATCCTTTGCTGTAGATAGATCCTCTGCTGTAGATAGATCCTTTGCTGTAGATAGATCCTTTGCTGTAGATAGATTCATTGCTGAAGATAGTTTCTTTGCTGTAGATAGATTCTTTGCAAAAGATGTATCCTATGCAGTAGATAGATCCATTACTGTACATAGATCCTATGCTGTATAAAGATCCTTTGCTGATGATAGATCCTTTGCTGTAGATAGATCCTTTGCTGCAGATAGATCCTTCTTGTTGATATATCTTTTGCTGTAGATAGCTCTTTTACTGTAAGTAGATCCTATGCTGCAGATAGATCCCTTGCTGTGGATTGATCATATGATGTAGATAGATCCTTTACTGTAGATAGGACCTTTGTTGCAGATAGATCCTTAGCTGTAGATAGATCCTTTTCAGTAGATAGATCCTTTACTGTAGATAGATCCTTTGCTGTGGATGAATCCTTATCTGTAGGTAGATCCTTTGCTGTAGATAAATCGTTTGCTGTATATAGATCCTTTATTGTAGATAGATCCTTTGCTGTAGATAGATCCTTTGCTGTAGATAGATCCTTTGCTGTTGATAGATCCTTAGCTGTAGATAGATCCTTTTCAGTAGATAGATCCTTTACTGTAGATAGATCCTTTCCTGCAGATAGATCCCTTGCTGTGGATTGATCATATGATGTAGATAGATCGTTTACTGTAGATAGGACCTTTGCTGTAGATAGATCCTTAGCTGTAGATAGATCCTTTTCAGTAGATAGATCTATTACTGTAGATAGATCCTTTGCTGTGGATGAATCCTTATCTGTATATAGATCCTTTGCTGTAGATAAATCGTTTGCTGTAGATAGATCCTTTATTGTAGATAGATCCTTTTCTGTAGATAGATCCTTTGCTGTAGATAGATCCTTTGCTGTGGATGAATCCTTATCTGTATATAGATCCTTTGCTGTAGATAAATCGTTTGCTGTAGATAGATCCTTTATTGTAGATAGATCCTTTTCTGTAGATAGATTCTTTACTGTAGATAGATTCTTTGCTGTACATAGATTCTTTGTTGTTGATAGAACATTTGCTGTAAATAGATCCTTTGTAGTAGATAGATCATTTGCTGTAGATAGATCCTTTGTTGTAGATGGATCCTTCGCTGTAGATAGATCCTTTTCTGTAGATAGATCCTTTTCTGTAGATAGATCCTTTGCTGTAAATAAATAAATAAATCCTGTGCCGTAGAAAGATCCCTTGCCGAAGATAGATCATTTGCTGTAGATAGATCCTTTGTTGTAGATAGATCCTTCGCTGTAAATAGATCCTTTTCTGTAGATATATCCTTTTCTGTAGATAGATCCTTTACTGTGGATAAAACCTTTGCTGTTGATAGATCTCATACTGTAAATAGATTCTTTGCTGTAGATAGATCCTCTGCTGTAGAAAGATCTTCTGCTGTAAATAGATCCTTTGCTGTAGAGAGATCCTTTGCTGTTCACAGATCTTTTGCTGTAGAAAGATCCTTTGGTGTAGATAGATTCTTTGCTTTAGATAGATCCCTTACTGTAGATAGAACACTTTGCTGTAGATTGATCATTTGCTGTAGATAGATCCCTTATTGGTGATAGATCTTTTGCTGTAGATAGCTCCTTTACTGTAAATAGATCCTTTGCTGTAGATAGATCCTTTCCTGTAGATAAATCCTTTGCTGTAGATAGATTTTTTGCTGTAGATAGAACTTTTGTTGTAAATATATCTTTTGCTAAAGATTGATCCTCTGCTGTTGATAGATCTTGCGCTGTAAAAATTCCTTTGGTGTAGACAGATTCTTTGCTGTAGATAGATCTCTTACTGAAGATAGATCACTTTGCTGAAGATAGATCCTTTGCTGTAGATAGATCCATTAGGGTATAAAGTTCTGCTGTTGTAAATAGATCCTTAGCTGTAGATAGATCCTCTTCAGTAGATAGATCCTTTACTGTAGATAGATCCTTTGCTGTGGATGAATACTTATCTGTAGACAGATCCTTTGCTGTAGATAAATCGTTTGCGGTAGATAGATCCTTCATTGTAGATAGATCCTTTGCTGTAGATAGATCCTTTGCTGTAGATAGATCCTTTGCTGTAGATAGATCCTTAGCTGTAGATAGATCCTTTTCAGTAGATAGATCCTTTACTGTAGATAGATTCTTTGCTGCTGATAGATCCCTTGCTGTGGATTGATCATATGATGTAGATAGATCCTTTACTGTAGATAGGACTTTTGCTGTAGATAGATCCTTAGCTGTAGATAGTTCCTTTTCAGTAGATAGATCCTTTACTGTAGATAGATCCTTTGCTGTGGATGAATCCTTGACTGTAGATAGATCCTTTGCTGTAGATAGATCCTTTGCTGTAGATAGATCCTTTGCTGTAGATAGATCCTTTGCTGTAGATAGATCCTTTGCTGTAGATAGATTTTTTGCTGAAGATAGTTTCTTTGCTGTAGATAGATTCTTTGCAGCAGATGTATCCTATGCAGTAGATAGATCCATTACTGTACATAGATCCTATGCTGTATAAAGATCCTTTGCTGAAGATAGATCCCTTGCTGTAGATAGATCCTTTGCTGCAGATAGATCCTTCATTGTTGATAGATCTTTTGCTGTAGATAGCTCCTTTGCTGTAAATAGATCCTTTGATGCAGATAGATCCCTTGCTGTAGATTGATCATATGATGTAAATAGATCCTTTACTGTAGATAGGACCTTTGCTGTAGATAGATCCATAGCTGTAGATAGATCCTTTTCAGTAGATAAATCCTTTACTGTAGATAGATCCTTTGCTGTGGATGAATCCTTATCTGTAGATAGATCCTTTGCTGTAGATAAATCGTTTGCTGTAGATAGATCCTTTATTGTAGATAGATCCTTTGCTGTAGATAGATCCTTTGCTGTAGATAGATCCTTTGCTGTAGATAGATCCTTAGCTGTAGATAGATCCTTTTCAGTAGATAGATCCTTTACTGTAGATAGATCCTTTGCTGCAGATAGATCCCTTGCTGTGGATTGATCATATGATATAGATAGATCCTTTACTGTATATAGGACCTTTGCTGTAGATAGATCCTTAGCTGTAGATAGATCCTTTTCAGTAGAAAGATCCTTTACTGTAGATAGATCCTTTGCTGTGGATGAATCCTCATCTGTAGATAGATCCTTTGCTGTAGATAAATCGTTTGCTGTAGATAGATCCTTTATTGTAGATAAATCCTTTGCTGTAGATAGATCCTTTGCTGTAGATAGATCCTTTGCTGTAGATAGATCCTATGTTGTAGATAGATTCTTTACTGTAGATATATTCTTTGCTGTACATAGATTCTTTGTTGTAGATAGAAAATTTGCTGTAAATAGATCCTTTGTAGTAGATAGATCATTTGCTGTATATAGATCCTTTGTTGTAGATAGATCCTTCGCTGTAGATAGATCCTTTTCAGTAGATAGATCCTTTACTGTAGATAGATCCTTTCCTGCAGATAGATCCCTTGCTGTGGATTGATCATATGATGTAGATAGATCGTTTACTGTATATAGGACCTTTGCTGTAGATAGATCCTTAGCTGTAGATAGATCCTTTTCAGTAGATAGATCTATTACTGTAGATTGATCCTTTGCTGTGGATGAATCCTTATCTGTAGATAGATCCTTTACTGTAGATAAATCGTTTGCTGTAGATAGATCCTTTATTGTAGATAGATCCTTTGCTGTAGATAGATCCTTTGCTGTAGATAGATCCTTTGCTGTAGATTGATCCTATGCTGTAGATAGATTCTTTACTGTAGATAGATTCTTTGCTGTACATAGATTCTTTGTTGTTGATAGAACATTTGCTGTAAATAGATCCTTTGTAGTAGATAGATCATTTGCTGTAGATAGATCCTTTGTTGTAGATGGATCCTTCGCTGTAGATAGATCCTTTTCTGTAGATAGATCCTTTTCTGTAGATAGATCCTTTGCTGTAAATAAATAAATAAATCCTGTGCCGTAGAAAGATCCCTTGCCGAAGATAGATCATTTTCTGTAGATAGATCCTTTGTTGTAGATAGATCCTTTGCTGTAGATAAATCGTTTGCTGTAGATAGATCCTTCATTGTAGATAGATCCTTTGCTGTAGATAGATCCTTTGCTGTAGATAGATCCTTTGCTGTAGATAGATCCTTAGCTGTAAATAGATCCTTTTCAGTAGATAGATCCTTCACTGTAGATAGATTCTTTGCTGCAGATAGATCCCTTGCTGTGGATTGATCATATGATGTAGATAGATCCTTTACTGTAGGTAGGACTTTTGCTGTAGATAGATCCTTAACTGTAGATAGATCCTTTTCAGTAGATAGATCCTTTACTGTAGATAGATCCTTTGCTGTGGATGAATCCTTGACTGTAGATAGATCCTTTGCTGTAGATAGATCCTTTGCTGTAGATAGATCCTTTGCTGTAGATAGATCCTTTGCTGTAGATAGATTCTTTGCTGAAGATAGTTTCTTTGCTGTAGATAGATTCTTTGCAGCAGATGTATCCTATGCAGTAGATAGATCCATTACTGTACATAGATCCTATGCTGTATAAAGATCCTTTGCTGAAGATAGATCCCTTGCTGTAGATAGATCCTTTGCTGCAGATAGATCCTTCATTGTTGATAGATCTTTTGCTGTAGATAGCTCCTTTACTGTAAATAGATCCTTTGCTGCAGATAGATCCCTTGCTGTAGATTGATCATATGATGTAGATCGATCCTTTACTGTAGATAGGACCTTTGCTGTAGATAGATCCTCAGCTGTAGATAGATCCTTTTCAGTAGATAAATCCTTTACTGTAGATAGATCCTTTGCTGTGGATGAATCCTTATCTGTAGATAGATCCTTTGCTGTAGATAAATCGTTTGCTGTAGATAGATCCTTTGCTGTAGATAGATCCTTTGCTGTAGATAGATCCTTAGCTGTAGATAGATCCTTTTCAGTAGATAGATCCTTTACTGTAGATAGATCCTTTGCTGCAGATAGATCCCTTGCTGTGGATTGATCATATGATATAGATAGATCCTTTACTGTATATAGGACCTTTGCTGTAGATAGATCCTAAGCTGTAGATAGATCCTTTTCAGTAGAAAGATCCTTTACTGTAGATAGATCCTTTGCTGTAGATAAATCGTTTGCTGTAGATAGATCCTTTATTGTAGATAGATCCTTTGCTGTAGATAGATCCTTTGCTGTAGATAGATCCTTTGCTGTAGATAGATCCTATGCTGTAGATAGATTCTTTACTGTAGATAGATTCTTTGCTGTACATAGATTCTTTGTTGTAGATAGAAAATTTGCTGTAAATAGATCCTTTGTAGTAGATAGATCATTTGCTGTAGATAGATCCTTTGTTGTAGATAGATCCTTCGCTCTAGATAGATCCTTTTCAGTAGATAGATCCTTTACTGTAGATAGATCCTTTCCTGCAGATAGATCCCTTGCTGTGGATTGATCATATGATGTAGATAGATCGTTTACTGTAGATAGGACCTTTGCTGTAGATAGATCCTTAGCTGTAGATAGATCCTTTTCAGTAGATTGATCTATTACTGTAGATAGATCCTTTGCTGTGGATGAATCCTTATCTGTAGATAGATCCTTTGCTGTAGATAAATCGTTTGCTGTAGATAGATCCTTTATTGTAGATAGATCCTTTGCTGTAGATAGATCCTTTGCTGTAGATAGATCCTTTGCTGTAGATTGATCCTATGCTGTAGATAGATTCTTTACTGTAGATAGATTCTTTGCTGTACATAGATTCTTTGTTGTTGATAGAACATTTGCTGTAAATAGATCCTTTGTAGTAGATAGATCATTTGCTGTAGATAGAT
This sequence comes from Caprella mutica, assembly GCA_947561585.1. Taxonomy (NCBI): domain Eukaryota; kingdom Metazoa; phylum Arthropoda; class Malacostraca; order Amphipoda; family Caprellidae; genus Caprella; species Caprella mutica. Next base: position 150,084 of record CANNZV010001708.1, read on the forward strand.
CCTTTGTTGTAGATGGATCCTTCGCTGTAGATAGATCCTTTTCTGTAGATAGATCCTTTTCTGTAGATAGATCCTTTGCTGTAAATAAATAAATAAATCCTGTGCCGTAGGAAGATCCCTTGCCGAAGATAGATCATTTGCTGTAGATAGATCCTTTGTTGTAGATAGATCTTTCGCTGTAAATAGATCCTTTTCTGTAGATAGATCCTTTTCTGTAGATAGATCCTTTACTGTAGATAAAACCTTTGCTGTTGATAGATCTCATACTGTAAATAGATTCTTTGCTGTAGATAGATCCTTTGCTGTAGAAAGATCCTCTGCTGTAGAAAGATCTTCTGCTGTAAATAGATCCTTTGCTGTAGATAGATCCTTCGCTGTTCACAGATCTTTTGCTGTAGAAAGATCCTTTGGTGTAGATAGATTCTTTGCTTTAGATAGATCCCTTACTGTAGATAGAACAATTTGCTGTAGATTGATCATTTGCTGTAGATAGATCCCTCATTGTTGATAGATCTTTTGCTGAAGATAGCTCCTTTACTGTAAATAGATCCTTTGCTGTAGATAGATCCTTTCCTGTAGATAAATCCTTTGCTGTAGATAGATCCTTCATTGTTGATAGATCTTTTGCTGTAGATAGCTCCTTTACTGTAAATAGATCCTTTGCTGCAGATAGATCCCTTGCTGTAGATTGATCATATGATGTAGATCGATCCTTTACTGTAGATAGGACCTTTGCTGTAGATAGATCCTTAGCTGTAGATAGATCCTTTTCAGTAGATAAATCCTTTACTGTAGATAGATCCTTTGCTGTGGATGAATCCTTATCTGTAGATAGATCCTTTGCTGTAGATAAATCGTTTGCTGTAGATAGATCCTTTATTGTAGATAGATCCTTTGCTGTAGATAGATCCTTTGCTGTAGATAGATCCTTTGCTGTAGATAGATCCTTAGCTGTAGATAGATCCTTTTCAGTAGATAGATCCTTTACTGTAGATAGATCCTTTGCTGCAGATAGATCCCTTGCTGTGGATTGATCATATGATATAGATAGATCCTTTACTGTATATAGGACCTTTGCTGTAGATAGATCCTAAGCTGTAGATAGATCCTTTTCAGTAGAAAGATCCTTTACTGTAGATAGATCCTTTGCTGTAGATAAATCGTTTGCTGTAGATAGATCCTTTATTGTAGATAGATCCTTTGCTGTAGATAGATCCTTTGCTGTAGATAGATCCTTTGCTGTAGATAGATCCTATGCTGTAGATAGATTCTTTACTGTAGATAGATTCTTTGCTGTACATAGATTCTTTGTTGTAGATAGAAAATTTAATGTAAATAGATCCTTTGTAGTAGATAGATCATTTGCTGTAGATAGATCCTTTGTTGTAGATAGATCCTTCGCTCTAGATAGATCCTTTTCAGTAGATAGATCCTTTACTGTAGATAGATCCTTTCCTGCAGATAGATCCCTTGCTGTGGATTGATCATATGATGTAGATAGATCGTTTACTGAAGATAGGACCTTTGCTGTAGATAGATCCTTAGCTGTAGATAGATCCTTTTCAGTAGATAGATCTATTACTGTAGATAGATCCTTTGCTGTGGATGAATCCTTATCTGTAGATAGATCCTTTGCTGTAGATAAATCGTTTGCTGTAGATAGATCCTTTATTGTAGATAGATCCTTTGCTGTAGATAGATCCTTTGCTGTAGATAGATCCTTTGCTGTAGATTGATCCTATGCTGTAGATAGATTCTTTACTGTAGATAGATTCTTTGCTGTACATAGATTCTTTGTTGTTGATAGAACATTTGCTGTAAATAGATCCTTTGTAGTAGATAGATCATTTGCTGTAGATAGATCCTTTGTTGTAGATGGATCCTTCGCTGTAGATAGATCCTTTTCTGTAGATAGATCCTTTTCTGTAGATAGATCCTTTGCTGTAAATAAATAAATAAATCCTGTGCCGTAGGAAGATCCCTTGCCGAAGATAGATCATTTGCTGTAGATAGATCCTTTGTTGTAGATAGATCTTTCGCTGTAAATAGATCCTTTTCTGTAGATAGATCCTTTTCTGTAGATAGATCCTTTACTGTAGATAAAACCTTTGCTGTTGATAGATCTCATACTGTAAATAGATTCTTTGCTGTAGATAGATCCTTTGCTGTAGAAAGATCCTCTGCTGTAGAAAGATCTTCTGCTGTAAATAGATCCTTTGCTGTAGATAGATACTTTGCTGTTCACAGATCTTTTGCTGTAGAAAGATCCTTTGGTGTAGATAGATTCTTTGCTTTAGATAGATCCCTTACTGTAGATAGAACACTTTGCTGTAGATTGATCATTTGCTGTAGATAGATCCCTTATTGTTGATAGATCTTTTGCTGAAGATAGCTCCTTTACTGTAAATAGATCCTTTGCTGTAGATAGATCCTTTCCTGTAGATAAATCCTTTGCTGTAGATAGATTTTTTGCTGTAGATAGAACTTTTGTTGTAAATATATCTTTTGCTAAAGATTGATCCTCTGCTGTTGATAGATCTTGCGCTGTAAAAATTCCTTTGGTGTAGACAGATTCTTTGCTGTAGATAGATCTCTTACTGTTAATAGATCACTTTGCTGTAGATAGATCCCTTGCTGTAGATAGATCCATTAGGGTATAAAGTTCTGCTGTTGTAAATAGATCCTTAGCTGTAGATAGATCCTTTTCAGTAGATAGATCCTTTACTGTAGATAGATCCTTTGCTGTTGATGAATACTTATCTGTAGATAGATCCTTTGCTGTAGATAAATCGTTTGCTGTAGATAGATCCTTCATTGTAGATAGATCCTTAGCTGTAGATAGATCCTTTTCAGTAGATAGATCCTTTACTGTAGATAGATCCTTTGCTGTGGATGAATACTTATCTGTAGATAGATCCTTTGCTGTAGATAAATCGTTTGCTGTAGATAGATCCTTCATTGTAGATAGATCCTTTGCTGTAGATAGATCCTTTGCTGTAGATAGATCCTTTGCTGTAGATAGATCCTTAGCTGTAGATAGATCCTTTTCAGTAGATAGATCCTTTACTGTAGATAGATTCTTTGCTGCAGATAGATCCCTTGCTGTGGATTGATCATATGATGTAGATAGATCCTTTACTGTAGATAGGACTTTTGCTGTAGATAGATCCTTAGCTGTAGATAGATCCTTTGCTGTAGATAGATCCTTTGCTGTAGATAGATCCTTTGCTGTAGATAGATCCTTTGCTGTAGATAGATTCTTTGCTGAAGATAGTTTCTTTGCTGTAGATAGATTCTTTGCAGCAGATGTATCCTATGCAGTAGATAGATCCATTACTGTACATAGATCCTATGCTGTATAAAGATCCTTTGCTGAAGATAGATCCCTTGCTGTAGATAGATCCTTTGCTGCAGATAGATCCTTCATTGTTGATAGATCTTTTGCTGTAGATAGCTCCTTTACTGTAAATAGAACCTTTGCTGCAAATAGATCCCTTGCTGTAGATTGATCATATGATGTAGATAGATCCTTTACTGTAGATAGGACCTTTGCTGTAGATAGATCCTTAGCTGTAGATAGATCCTTTTCAGTAGATAAATCCTTTACTGTAGATAGATCCTTTGCTGTGGATGAATCCTTATCTGTAGATAGATCCTTTGCTGTAGATAAATCGTTTGCTGTAGATAGATCCTTTATTGTAGATAGATCCTTTGCTGTAGATAGATCCTTTGCTGTAGATAGATCCTTTGCTGTAGATAGATCCTTAGCTGTAGATAGATCCTTTTCAGTAGATAGATCCTTTACTGTAGATAGATCCTTTGCTGCAGATAGATCCCTTGCTGTGGATTGATCATATGATATAGATAGATCCTTTACTGTATATAGGACCTTTGCTGTAGATAGATCCTTAGCTGTAGATAGATCCTTTTCAGTAGAAAGATCCTTTACTGTAGATAGATCCTTTGCTGTGGATGAATCCTCATCTGTAGATAGATCCTTTGCTGTAGATAAATCGTTTGCTGTAGATAGATCCTTTATTGTAGATAGATCCTTTGCTGTAGATAGATCCTTTGCTGTAGATAGATCCTTTGCTGTAGATAGATCCTATGCTGTAGATAGATTCTTTACTGAAGATAGATCCTTTGCTGTAGATAGATCCTTTGCTGTAGATAGATCCTTTGCTGTAGATAGATCCTATGCTGTAGATAGATTCTTTACTGTAGATAGATTCTTTGCTGTACATAGATTCTTTGTTGTAGATAGAAAATTTGCTGTAAATAGATCCTTTGTAGTAGATAGATCATTTGCTGTAGATAGATCCTTTGTTGTAGATAGATCCTTCGCTCTAGATAGATCCTTTTCAGTAGATAGATCCTTTACTGTAGATAGATCCTTTCCTGCAGATAGATCCCTTGCTGTGGATTGATCATATGATGTAGATAGATCGTTTACTGTAGATAGGACCTTTGCTGTAGATAGATCCTTAGCTGTAGATAGATCCTTTTCAGTAGATAGATCTATTACTGTAGATAGATCCTTTGCTGTGGATGAATCCTTATCTGTAGATAGATCCTTTGCTGTAGATAAATCGTTTGCTGTAGATAGATCCTTTATTGTAGATAGATCCTTTGCTGTAGATAGATCCTTTGCTGTAGATAGATCCTTTGCTGTAGATTGATCCTATGCTGTAGATAGATTCTTTACTGTAGATAGATTCTTTGCTGTACATAGATTCTTTGTTGTTGATAGATCATTTGCTGTAAATAGATCCTTTGTAGTAGATAGATCATTTGCTGTAGATAGATCCTTTGTTGTAGATGGATCCTTCGCTGTAGATAGATCCTTTTCTGTAGATAGATCCTTTTCTGTAGATAGATCCTTTGCTGTAAATAAATAAATAAATCCTGTGCCGTAGGAAGATCCCTTGCCGAAGATAGATCATTTGCTGTAGATAGATCCTTTGTTGTAGATAGATCTTTCGCTGTAAATAGATCCTTTTCTGAAGATAGATCCTTTTCTGTAGATAGATCCTTTACTGTAGATAAAACCTTTGCTGTTGATAGATCTCATACTGTAAATAGATTCTTTGCTGTAGATAGATCCTTTGCTGTAGAAAGATCCTCTGCTGTAGAAAGATCTTCTGCTGTAAATAGATCCTTTGCTGTAGATAGATCCTTTGCTGTTCACAGATCTTTTGCTGTAGAAAGATCCTTTGGTGTAGATAGATTCTTTGCTTTAGATAGATCCCTTAATGTAGATAGAACACTTTGCTGTAGATTGATCATTTGCTGTAGATAGATCCCTTATTGTTGATAGATCTTTTGCTGAAGATAGCTCCTTTACTGTAAATAGATCCTTTGCTGTAGATAGATCCTTTCCTGTAGATAAATCCTTTGCTGTAGATAGATTTTTTGCTGTAGATAGAACTTTTGTTGTAAATATATCTTTTGCTAAAGATTGATCCTCTGCTGTTGATAGATCTTGCGCTGTAAAAATTCCTTTGGTGTAGACAGATTCTTTGCTGTAGATAGATCTCTTACTGATAATAGATCACTTTGCTGTAGATAGATCCCTTGCTGTAGATAGATCCATTAGGGTATAAAGTTCTGCTGTTGTAAATAGATCCTTAGCTGTAGATAGATCCTTTTCAGTAGATAGATCCTTTACTGTAGATAGATCCTTTGCTGTGGATGAATACTTATCTGTAGATAGATCCTTTGCTGTAGATAAATCGTTTGCTGTAGATAGATCCTCCATTGTAGATAGATCCTTAGCTGTAGATAGATCCTTTTCAGTAGATAGATCCTTTACTGTAGATAGATCCTTTGCTGTGGATGAATACTTATCTGTAGATAGATCCTTTGCTGTAGATAAATCGTTTGCTGTAGATAGATCCTTCATTGTAGATAGATCCTTTGCTGTAGATAGATCCTTTGCTGTAGATAGATCCTTTGCTGTAGATAGATCCTTAGCTGTAGATAGATCCTTTTCAGTAGATAGATCCTTTACTGTAGATAGATTCTTTGCTGCAGATAGATCCCTTGCTGTGGATTGATCATATGATGTAGATAGATCCTTTACTGTAGATAGGACTTTTGCTGTAGATAGATCCTTAGCTGTAGATAGATCCTTTTCAGTAGATAGATCCTTTACTGTAGATAGATCCTTCGCTGTGGATGAATCCTTGACTGTAGATAGATCCTTTGCTGTAGATAGATTCTTTGCTGTAGATAGATCCTTTGCTGTAGATAGATCCTTTGCTGTAGATAGATCCTTTGCTGTAGATAGATTCTTTGCTGAAGATAGTTTCTTTGCTGTAGATAGATTCTTTGCAGCAGATGTATCCTATGCAGTAGATAGATCCATTACTGTACATAGATCCTATGCTGTATAAAGATCCTTTGCTGAAGATAGATCCCTTGCTGTAGATAGATCCTTTGCTGCAGATAGATCCTTCATTGTTGATAGATCTTTTGCTGTAGATAGCTCCTTTACTGTAAATAGAACCTTTGCTGCAAATAGATCCCTTGCTGTAGATTGATCATATGATGTAGATAGATCCTTTACTGTAGATAGGACCTTTGCTGTAGATAGATCCTTAGCTGTAGATAGATCCTTTTCAGTAGATAAATCCTTTACTGTAGATAGATCCTTTGCTGTGGATGAATCCTTATCTGTAGATAGATCCTTTGCTGTAGATAAATCGTTTGCTGTAGATAGATCCTTTATTGTAGATAGATCCTTTGCTGTAGATAGATCCTTTGCTGTAGATCGATCCTTTGCTGTAGATAGATCCTTAGCTGTAGATAGATCCTTTTCAGTAGATAGATCCTTTACTGTAGATAGATCCTTTGCTGCAGATAGATCCCTTGCTGTGGATTGATCATATGATATAGATAGATCCTTTACTGTATATAGGACCTTTGCTGTAGATAGATCCTTAGCTGTAGATAGATCCTTTTCAGTAGAAAGATCCTTTACTGTAGATAGATCCTTTGCTGTGGATGAATCCTCATCTGTAGATAGATCCTTTGCTGTAGATAAATCGTTTGCTGTAGATAGATCCTTTATTGTAGATAGATCCTTTGCTGTAGATAGATCCTTTGCTGTAGATAGATCCTTTGCTGTAGATAGATCCTATGCTGTAGATAGATTCTTTACTGTAGATAGATTCTTTGCTGTACATAGATTCTTTGTTGTAGATAGAAAATTTGCTGTAAATAGATCCTTTGTAGTAGATAGATCATTTGCTGTAGATAGATCCTTTGTTGTAGATAGATCCTTCGCTGTAGATAGATCCTTTTCTGTAGATAGATCCTTTTCTGTAGATAGATCCTTTGCTGTAAATAAATAAATAAATTCTGTGCCGTTGAAAGATCCCTTGCCGTAGATAGATCATTTGCTGTAGATAGATCCTTTGTTGTAGATAGATCCTTCGCTGTGAATAGATCCTTTTCTGTAGATAGATCCTTTTCTGTAGATAGATCCTTTACTGTAGATAAAACCTTTTCTGTTGATAGATCCCATACTGTAAATAGATTCTTTGCTGTAGATAGATCCTTTGCTGTAGAAAGATCCTCTGCTGTAGAAAGATCTTCTGCTGTAAATAGATTTTTTGCTGTAGATAGATCCTTTGCTGTTCACAGATCTTTTGCTGTAGAAAGATCCTTTGGTGTAGATAGATTCTTTGCTGTAGATAGATCCCTTACTGTAGATAGAAAACTTTGCTGTAGATAGATCATTTGCTGTAGATAGATCTCTTATTGTTGATAGATCTTTTGCTGTAGATAGCTCCTTTACTGTAAATAGATCCTTTGCTGTAGATAGATCCTTTCCTGTAGATAAATCCTTTGCTGTAGATAGATTTTTTGCTGTAGATAGAACTTTTGTTGTAAATATATCTTTTGCTAAATATTGATCCTCTGCTGTTGATAGATCTTGCGCTGTAAAAATTCCTTTGGTGTAGACAGATTCTTTGCTGTAGATAGATCTCTTACTGAAGATAGATCACTTTGCTGTAGATAGATCCTTTGCTGTAGATAGATCCATTAGGGTATAAAGTTCTGCGGTTGTAAATAAATCCTTAGCTGTAGATAGATCCTTTTCAGTAGATAGATCCTTTACTGTAGATAGATCCTTTGCTGTGGATGAATACTTATCTGTATATAGATCCTTCGCTGTAGATAAATCGTTTGCTGTAGATAGATCCTTTATTGTAGATAGATCCTTTGCTGTAGATAGATCCTTTGCTGTAGATAGATCCTTTGCTGTAGATAGATCCTTAGCTGTAGATAGATCCTTTTCAGTAGATAGATCCTTCACTGTAGATAGATCCTTTGCTGCAGATAGATCCCTTGCTGTGGATTGATCATATGATGTAGATAGATCCTGTACTGTAGATAGGACCTTTGCTGTAGATAGATCCTTAGCTGTAGATAGATCCTTTTCAGTAGATAAATCCTTTGCTGTAGATAGATTTTTTGCTGTAGATAGAACTTTTGTTGTAAATGTATCTTTTGCTAAAGATTGATCCTCCGCTGTTGATAGATCTTGCGCTGTAAAAATTCCTTTGGTGTAGACAGATTCTTTGCTGTAGATAGATCTCTTACTGAAGATAGATCACTTTGCTGTAGATAGATCCTTTGCTGTAGATAGATCCATTAGGGTATAAAGTTCTGCTTTTGTAAATAGATCCTTAGCTGTAGATAGATCCTTTTCAGTAGATAGATCCTTTACTGTAGATAGATCCTTTGCTGTGGATGAATACTTATCTGTAGACAGATCCTTTGCTGTAGATAAATCGTTTGCTGTAGATAGATCCTTCATTGTAGATAGATCCTTTGCTGTAGATAGATCCTTTGCTGTAGATAGATCCTTTGCTGTAGATAGATCCTTAGCTGTAGATAGATCCTTTTCAGTAGATAGATCCTTTACTGTAGATAGATTCTTTGCTGCAGATAGATCCCTTGCTGTGGATTGATCATATGATGTAGATAGATCCTTTACTGTAGATAGGACTTTTGCTGTAGATAGATCCTTAGCTGTAGATAGATCCTTTTCAGTAGATAGATCCTTTACTGTAGATAGATCCTTTGCTGTGGATGAATCCTTGACTGTAGATAGATCCTTTGCTGTAGATAGATCCTTTGCTGTAGATAGATCCTTTGCTGTAGATAGATCCTTTGCTGTAGATAGATTCTTTGCTGAAGATAGTTTCTTTGCTGTAGATAGATTCTTTGCAGCAGATGTATCCTATGCAGTAGATAGATCCATTACTGTACATAGATCCTATGCTGTATAAAGATCCTTTGCTAAAGATAGATCCCTTGCTGTAGATAGATCCTTTGCTGCAGATAGATCCTTCATTGTTGATAGATCTTTTGCTGTAGATAGCTCCTTTACTGTAAATAGATCCTTTGATGCAGATAGATCCCTTGCTGTAGATTGATCATATGATGTAGATAGATCCTTTACTGTAGATAGGACCTTTGCTGTAGATAGATCCTTAGCTGTAGATAGATCCTTTTCAGTAGATAAATCCTTTACTGTAGATAGATCCTTTGCTGTGGATGAATCCTTATCTGTAGATAGATCCTTTGCTGTAGATAAATCGTTTGCTGTAGATAGATCCTTTATTGTAGATAGATCCTTTGCTGTAGATAGATCCTTTGCTGTAGATAGATCCTTTGCTGTAGATAGATCCTTAGCTGTAGATAGATCCTTTTCAGTAGATAGATCCTTTACTGTAGATAGATCCTTTGCTGCAGATAGATCCCTTGCTGTGGATTGATCATATGATATAGATAGATCCTTTACTGTATATAGGACCTTTGCTGTAGATAGATCCTTAGCTGTAGATAGATCCTTTTCAGTAGAAAGATCCTTTACTGTAGATAGATCCTTTGCTGTGGATGAATCCTCATCTGTAGATAGATCCTTTGCTGTAGATAAATCGTTTGCTGTAGATAGATCCTTTATTGTAGATAGATCCTTTGCTGTAGATAGATCCTTTGCTGTAGATAGATCCTTTGCTGTAGGTAGATCCTATGCTGTAGATAGATTCTTTACTGTAGATAGATTCTTTGCTGTACATAGATTCTTTGTTGTAGATAGAAAATTTGCTGTAAATAGATCCTTTGTAGTAGATAGATCATTTGCTGTAGATAGATCCTTTGTTGTAGATAGATCCTTCGCTGTAGATAGATCCTTTTCAGTAGATAGATCCTCTACTGTAGATAGATCCTTTCCTGCAGATAGATCCCTTGCTGTGGATTGATCATATGATGTAGATAGATCGTTTACTGTATATAGGACCTTTGCTGTAGATAGATCCTTAGCTGTAGATAGATCCTTTTCAGTAGATAGATCTATTACTGTAGATAGATCCTTTGCTGTGGATGAATCCTTATCTGTAGATAGATCCTTTGCTGTAGATAAATCGTTTGCTGTAGATAGATCCTTTATTGTAGATAGATCCTTTGCTGTAGATAGATCCTTTGCTGTTGATAGATCCTTTGCTGTAGATTGATCCTATGCTGTAGATAGATTCTTTACTGTAGATAGATTCTTTGCTGTACATAGATTCTTTGTTGTTGATAGAATATTTGCTGTAAATAGATCCTTTGTAGTAGATAGATCATTTGCTGTAGATAGATCCTTTGTTGTAGATGGATCCTTCGCTGTAGATAGATCCTTTTCTGTAGATAGATCCTTTTCTGCAGATAGATCCTTTGCTGTAAATAAATAAATAAATCCTGTGCCGTAGAAAGATCCCTTGCCGAAGATAGATCATTTTCTGTAGATAGATCCTTTGTTGTAGATAGATCCTTTGCTGTAGATAAATCGTTGGCTGTAGATAGATCCTTCATTGTAGATAGATCCTTTGCTGTAGATATATCCTTTGCTGTAGATAGATCCTTTGCTGTAGATAGATCCTTAGCTGTAGATAGATCCTTTTCAGTAGATAGATCCTTCACTGTAGATAGATTCTTTGCTGCAGATAGATCCCTTGCTGTGGATTGATCATATGATGTAGATAGATCCTTTACTGTAGGTAGGACTTTTGCTGTAGATAGATCCTTAGCTGTAGATAGATCCTTTTCAGTAGATAGATCCTTTACTGTAGATAGATCCTTTGCTGTGGATGAATCCTTGACTGTAGATAGATCCTTTGCTGTAGATAGATCCTTTGCTGTAGATAGATCCTTTGCTGTAGATAGATCCTTTGCTGTAGATAGATTTTTTGCTGAAGATAGTTTCTTTGCTGTAGATAGATTCTTTGCAGCAGATGTATCCTATGCAGTAGATAGATCCATTACTGTACATAGATCCTATGCTGTATAAAGATCCTTTGCTGAAGATAGATCCCTTGCTGTAGATAGATCCTTTGCTGCAGATAGATCCTTTATTGTTGATAGATCTTTTGCTGTAGATAGCTCCTTTACTGTAAATAGATCCTTTGCTGCAGATAGATCCCTTGCTGTAGATTGATCATATGATGTAGATAGATCCTTTACTGTAGATAGGACTTTTGCTGTAGATAGATCCTTAGCTGTAGATAGATCCTTTTCAGTAGATAAATCCTTTACTGTAGATAGATCCTTTGCTGTGGATGAATCCTTATCTGTAGATAGATCCTTTGCTGTAGATAAATCGTTTGCTGTAGATAGATCCTTTATTGTAGATAGATCCTTTGCTGTAGATAGATCCTTTGCTGTAGATAGATCCTCTGCTGTAGATAGATCCTTAGCTGTAGATAGATCCTTTTCAGTAGATAGATCCTTTACTGTAGATAGATCCTTTGCTGCAGATAGATCCCTTGCTGTGGATTGATCATATGATATAGATAGATCCTTTACTGTATATAGGACCTTTGCTGTAGATAGATCCTTAGCTGTAGATAGATCCTTTTCAGTAGAAAGATCCTTTACTGTAGATAGATCCTTTGCTGTGGATGAATCCTCATCTGTAGATAAATCCTTTGCTGTAGATAAATCGTTTGCTGTAGATAGATCCTTTATTGTAGATAGATCTTTTGCTGTAGATAGATCCTTTGTTGTAGATAGATCCTTCGCTGTAAATAGATCCTTTTCTGTAGAAAGATCCTTTTCTGTAGATAGATCCTTTACTGTAGATAAAACCTTTGCTGTTGATAGATCTCGTACTGTAAATAGATTCTTTGCTGTAGATAGATCCTTTGCTGTAGAAAGATCCTCTGCTGTAGAAAGATCTTCTGCTGTAAATAGATCCTTTGCTGTAGATAGATCCTTTGCTGTTCACAGATCTTTTGCTGTAGAAAGATCCTTTGGTGTAGATAGATTCTTTGCTTTAGATAGATCCCTTACTGTAGATAGAACACTTTGCTGTAGATTGATCATTTGCTGTAGATAGATCCCTTATTGTTGATAGATCTTTTGCTGTAGATAGCTCCTTTACTGTAAATAGATCCTTTGCTGTAGATAGATCCTTTCCTGTAGATAAATCCTTTGCTGTAGATAGATTTTTTGCTGTAGATAGAACTTTTGTTGTAAATATATCTTTTGCTAAAGATTGATCCTCTGCTGTTGATAGATCTTGCGCTGTAAAAATTCCTTTGGTGTAGACAGATTCTTTGCTGTAGATAGATCTCTTACTGAAGATAGATCACTTTGCTGTAGATAGATCCTTTGCTGTAGATAGATCCATTAGGGTATAAAGTTCTGCTGTTGTAAATAGATCCTTAGCTGTAGATAGATCCTGTTCAGTAGATAGATCCTTTACTGTAGATAGATCCTTTGCTGTGGATGAATACTTATCTGTAGATAGATCCTTTGCTGTAGATAAATCGTTTGCTGTAGATAGATCCTTCATTGTAGATAGATCCTTTGCTGTAGATAGATCCTTTGCTGTAGATAGATCCTTTGCTGTAGATAGATCCTTAGCTGTAGATAGATCCTTTTCAGTAGATAGATCCTTTACTGTAGATAGATTCTTTGCTGCAGATAGATCCCTTGCTGTGGATTGATCATATGATGTAGATAGATCCTTTACTGTAGATAGGACTTTTGCTGTAGATAGATCCTTAGCTGTAGATAGATCCTTTTCAGTAGATAGATCCTTTACTGTAGATAGATCCTTTGCTGTGGATGAATCCTTGACTGTAGATAGATCCTTTGCTGTAGATAGATCCTTTGCTGTAGATAGATCCTTTGCTGTAGATAGATCCTTTGCTGTAGATAGATCCTTTGCTGTAGATAAATTCTTTGCTGAAGATAGTTTCTTTGCTGTAGATAGATTCTTTGCAGCAGATGTATCCTATGCAGTAGATAGATCCATTACTGTACATAGATCCTATGCTGTATAAAGATCCTTTGCTGAAGATAGATCCCTTGCTGTAGATAGATCCTTTGCTGCAGATAGATCCTTCATTGTTGATAGATCTTTTGCTGTAGATAGCTCCTTTACTGTAAATAGATCCTTTGCTGCAGATAGATCCCTTGCTGTAGATTGATCATATGATGTAGATAGATCATTTACTGTAGATAGGACCTTTGCTGTAGATAGATCCTTAGCTGTAAATAGATCCTTTTCAGTAGATAAATCCTTTACTGTAGATAGATCCTTTGCTGTGGATGAATCCTTATCTGTAGATAGATCCTTTGCTGTAGATAAATCGTTTGCTGTAGATAGATCCTTTATTGTAGATAGATCCTTTGCTGTAGATAGATCCTTTGCTGTAGATAGATCCTTTGCTGTAGATAGATCCTTAGCTGTAGATAGATCCTTTTCAGTAGATAGATACTTTACTGTAGATAGATCCTTTGCTGCAGATAGATCCCTTGCTGTGGATTGATCATATGATATAGATAGATCCTTTACTGTATATAGGACCTTTGCTGTAGATAGATCCTTAGCTGTAGATAGATCCTTTCCAGTAGAAAGATACTTTACTGTAGATAGATCCTTTGCTGTGGATGAATCCTCATCTGTAGATAAATCCTTTGCTGTAGATAAATCGTTTACTGTAGATAGATCCTTTATTGTAGATAGATCCTTTGCTGTAGATAGATCCTTTGCTGTAGATAGATCCTTTGCTGTAGATAGATCCTATGCTGTAGATAGATTCTTTACTGTAGATAGATTCTTTGCTGTACATAGATTCTTTGTTGTAGATAGAAAATTTGCTGTAAATAGATCCTTTGTAGTAGATAGATCATTTGCTGTAGATAGATCCTTTGTTGTAGATAGATCCTTCGCTGTAGATAGATCCTTTTCTGTAGATAGATCCTTTTCTGTAGATAGATCCTTTGCTGTAAATAAATAAATAAAATCTGTGCCGTAGAAAGATCCCTTGCCGTAGATAGATCATTTGCTGTAGATAGATCCTTTGTTGTAGATAGATCCTTCGCTGTGAATAGATCCTTTTCTGTAGATAGATCCTTTTCTGAAGATAGATCCTTTACTGTAGATAAAACCTTTTCTGTTGATAGATCCCATACTGTAAATAGATTCTTTGCTGTAGATAGATCCTTTGCTGTAGAAAGATCCTCTGCTGTAGAAAGATCTTCTGCTGTAAATAGATTTTTTGCTGTAGATAGATCCTTTGCTGTTCACAGATCTTTTGCTGTAGAAAGATCCTTTGATGTAGATAGATTCTTTGCTGTAGATAGATCCCTTACTGTAGATAGAAAACTTTGCTGTAGATAGATCATTTGCTGTTGATAGATCTCTTATTGTTGATAGATCTTTTGCTGTAGATAGCTCCTTTACTGTAAATAGATCCTTTGCTGTAGATAGATCCTTTCCTGTAGATAAATCCTTTGCTGTAGATAGATTTTTTGCTGTAGATAGAACTTTTGTTGTAAATATATCTTTTGCTAAATATTGATCCTCTGCTGTTGATAGATCTTGCGCTGTAAAAATTCCTTTGGTGTAGACAGATTCTTTGCTGTAGATAGATCTCTTACTGAAGATAGATCACTTTGCTGTAGATAGATCCTTTGCTGTAGATAGATCCATTAGGGTATAAAGTTCTGCTGTTGTAAATAGATCCTTAGCTGTAGATAGATCCTGTTCAGTAGATAGATCCTTTACTGTAGATAGATCCTTTGCTGTGGATGAATACCTATCTGTAGATAGATCCTTTGCTGTAGATAAATCGTTTGCTGTAGATAGATCCTTCATTGTAGATAGATCCTTTGCTGTAGATAGATCCTTTGCTGTAGATAGATCCTTTGCTGTAGATAGATCCTTAGCTGTAGATAGATCCTTTTCAGTAGATAGATCCTTTACTGTAGATAGATTCTTTGCTGCAGATAGATCCCTTGCTGTGGATTGATCATATGATGTAGATAGATCCTTTACTGTAGATAGGACTTTTGCTGTAGATAGATCCTTAGCTGTAGATAGATCCTTTTCAGTAGATAGATCCTTTACTGTAGATAGATCCTTTGCTGTGGATGAATCCTTGACTGTAGATAGATCCTTTGCTGTAGATAGATCCTTTGCTGTAGATAGATCCTTTGCTGTAGATAGATCCTTTGCTGTAGATAGATCCTTTGCTGTAGATAGATTCTTTGCTGAAGATAGTTTCTTTGCTGTAGATAGATTCTTTGCAGCAGATGTATCCTATGCAGTAGATAGATCCATTACTGTACATAGATCCTATGCTGTATAAAGATCCTTTGCTGAAGATAGATCCCTTGCTGTAGATAGATCCTTTGCTGCAGATAGATCCTTCATTGTTGATAGATCTTTTGCTGTAGATAGCTCCTTTACTGTAAATAGATCCTTTGCTGCAGATAGATCCCTTGCTGTAGATTGATCATATGATGTAGATAGATCATTTACTGTAGATAGGACCTTTGCTGTAGATAGATCCTTAGCTGTAAATAGATCCTTTTCAGTAGATAAATCCTTTACTGTAGATAGATCCTTTGCTGTGGATGAATCCTTATCTGTAGATAGATCCTTTGCTGTAGATAAATCGTTTGCTGTAGATAGATCCTTTATTGTAGATAGATCCTTTGCTGTAGATAGATCCTTTGCTGTAGATAGATCCTTTGCTGTAGATAGATCCTTAGCTGTAGATAGATCCTTTTCAGTAGATAGATCCTTTACTGTAGATAGATCCTTTGCTGCAGATAGATCCCTTGCTGTGGATTGATCATATGATATAGATAGATCCTTTACTGTATATAGGACCTTTGCTGTAGATAGATCCTTAGCTGTAGATAGTTCCTTTTCAGTAGAAAGATACTTTACTGTAGATAGATCCTTTGCTGTGGATGAATCCTCATCTGTAGATAAATCCTTTGCTGTAGATAAATCGTTTGCTGTAGATAGATCCTTTATTGTAGATAGATCCTTTGCTGTAGATAGATCCTTTGCTGTAGATATATCCTTTGCTGTAGATAGATCCTATGCTGTAGATAGATTCTTTACTGTAGATAGATTCTTTGCTGTACATAGATTCTTTGTTGTAGATAGAAAATTTGCTGTAAATAGATCCTTTGTAGTAGATAGATCATTTGCTGTAGATAGATCCTTTGTTGTAGATAGATCCTTCGCTGTAGATAGATCCTTTTCTGTAGATAGATCCTTTTCTGTAGATAGATCCTTTGCTGTAAATAAATAAATAAAATCTGTGCCGTAGAAAGATCCCTTGCCGTAGATAGATCATTTGCTGTAGATAGATCCTTTGTTGTAGATAGATCCTTCGCTGTGAATAGATCCTTTTCTGTAGATAGATCCTTTTCTGAAGATAGATCCTTTACTGTAGATAAAACCTTTTCTGTTGATAGATCCCATACTGTAAATAGATTCTTTGCTGTAGATAGATCCTTTGCTGTAGAAAGATCCTCTGCTGTAGAAAGATCTTCTGCTGTAAATAGATTTTTTGCTGTAGATAGATCCTTTGCTGTTCACAGATCTTTTGCTGTAGAAAGATCCTTTGATGTAGATAGATTCTTTGCTGTAGATAGATCCCTTACTGTAGATAGAAAACTTTGCTGTAGATAGATCCTTTTCAGTAGATAGATCCTCTACTGTAGATAGATCCTTTCCTGCAGATAGATCCCTTGCTGTGGATTGATCATATGATGTAGATAGATCGTTTACTGTATATAGGACCTTTGCTGTAGATAGATCCTTAGCTGTAGATAGATCCTTTTCAGTAGATAGATCTATTACTGTAGATAGATCCTTTGCTGTGGATGAATCCTTATCTGTAGATAGATCCTTTGCTGTAGATAAATCGTTTGCTGTAGATAGATCCTTTATTGTAGATAGATCCTTTGCTGTAGATAGATCCTTTGCTGTTGATAGATCCTTTGCTGTAGATTGATCCTATGCTGTAGATAGATTCTTTACTGTAGATAGATTCTTTGCTGTACATAGATTCTTTGTTGTTGATAGAACATTTGCTGTAAATAGATCCTTTGTAGTAGATAGATCATTTGCTGTAGATAGATCCTTTGTTGTAGATGGATCCTTCGCTGTAGATAGATCCTTTTCTGTAGATAGATCCTTTTCTGCAGATAGATCCTTTGCTGTAAATAAATAAATAAATCCTGTGCCGTAGAAAGATCCCTTGCCGAAGATAGATCATTTTCTGTAGATAGATCCTTTGTTGTAGATAGATCCTTTGCTGTAGATAAATCGTTGGCTGTAGATAGATCCTTCATTGTAGATAGATCCTTTGCTGTAGATATATCCTTTGCTGTAGATAGATCCTTTGCTGTAGATAGATCCTTAGCTGTAGATAGATCCTTTTCAGTAGATAGATCCTTCACTGTAGATAGATTCTTTGCTGCAGATAGATCCCTTGCTGTGGATTGATCATATGATGTAGATAGATCCTTTACTGTAGGTAGGACTTTTGCTGTAGATAGATCCTTAGCTGTAGATAGATCCTTTTCAGTAGATAGATCCTTTACTGTAGATAGATCCTTTGCTGTGGATGAATCCTTGACTGTAGATAGATCCTTTGCTGTAGATAGATCCTTTGCTGTAGATAGATCCTTTGCTGTAGATAGATCCTTTGCTGTAGATAGATTTTTTGCTGAAGATAGTTTCTTTGCTGTAGATAGATTCTTTGCAGCAGATGTATCCTATGCAGTAGATAGATCCATTACTGTACATAGATCCTATGCTGTATAAAGATCCTTTGCTGAAGATAGATCCCTTGCTGTAGATAGATCCTTTGCTGCAGATAGATCCTTTATTGTTGATAGATCTTTTGCTGTAGATAGCTCCTTTACTGTAAATAGATCCTTTGCTGCAGATAGATCCCTTGCTGTAGATTGATCATATGATGTAGATAGATCCTTTACTGTAGATAGGACTTTTGCTGTAGATAGATCCTTAGCTGTAGATAGATCCTTTTCAGTAGATAAATCCTTTACTGTAGATAGATCCTTTGCTGTGGATGAATCCTTATCTGTAGATAGATCCTTTGCTGTAGATAAATCGTTTGCTGTAGATAGATCCTTTATTGTAGATAGATCCTTTGCTGTAGATAGATCCTTTGCTGTAGATAGATCCTCTGCTGTAGATAGATCCTTAGCTGTAGATAGATCCTTTTCAGTAGATAGATCCTTTACTGTAGATAGATCCTTTGCTGCAGATAGATCCCTTGCTGTGGATTGATCATATGATATAGATAGATCCTTTACTGTATATAGGACCTTTGCTGTAGATAGATCCTTAGCTGTAGATAGATCCTTTTCAGTAGAAAGATCCTTTACTGTAGATAGATCCTTTGCTGTGGATGAATCCTCATCTGTAGATAAATCCTTTGCTGTAGATAAATCGTTTGCTGTAGATAGATCCTTTATTGTAGATAGATCTTTTGCTGTAGATAGATCCTTTGTTGTAGATAGATCCTTCGCTGTAAATAGATCCTTTTCTGTAGAAAGATCCTTTTCTGTAGATAGATCCTTTACTGTAGATAAAACCTTTGCTGTTGATAGATCTCGTACTGTAAATAGATTCTTTGCTGTAGATAGATCCTTTGCTGTAGAAAGATCCTCTGCTGTAGAAAGATCTTCTGCTGTAAATAGATCCTTTGCTGTAGATAGATCCTTTGCTGTTCACAGATCTTTTGCTGTAGAAAGATCCTTTGGTGTAGATAGATTCTTTGCTTTAGATAGATCCCTTACTGTAGATAGAACACTTTGCTGTAGATTGATCATTTGCTGTAGATAGATCCCTTATTGTTGATAGATCTTTTGCTGTAGATAGCTCCTTTACTGTAAATAGATCCTTTGCTGTAGATAGATCCTTTCCTGTAGATAAATCCTTTGCTGTAGATAGATTTTTTGCTGTAGATAGAACTTTTGTTGTAAATATATCTTTTGCTAAAGATTGATCCTCTGCTGTTGATAGATCTTGCGCTGTAAAAATTCCTTTGGTGTAGACAGATTCTTTGCTGTAGATAGATCTCTTACTGAAGATAGATCACTTTGCTGTAGATAGATCCTTTGCTGTAGATAGATCCATTAGGGTATAAAGTTCTGCTGTTGTAAATAGATCCTTAGCTGTAGATAGATCCTGTTCAGTAGATAGATCCTTTACTGTAGATAGATCCTTTGCTGTGGATGAATACTTATCTGTAGATAGATCCTTTGCTGTAGATAAATCGTTTGCTGTAGATAGATCCTTCATTGTAGATAGATCCTTTGCTGTAGATAGATCCTTTGCTGTAGATAGATCCTTTGCTGTAGATAGATCCTTAGCTGTAGATAGATCCTTTTCAGTAGATAGATCCTTTACTGTAGATAGATTCTTTGCTGCAGATAGATCCCTTGCTGTGGATTGATCATATGATGTAGATAGATCCTTTACTGTAGATAGGACTTTTGCTGTAGATAGATCCTTAGCTGTAGATAGATCCTTTTCAGTAGATAGATCCTTTACTGTAGATAGATCCTTTGCTGTGGATGAATCCTTGACTGTAGATAGATCCTTTGCTGTAGATAGATCCTTTGCTGTAGATAGATCCTTTGCTGTAGATAGATCCTTTGCTGTAGATAGATCCTTTGCTGTAGATAAATTCTTTGCTGAAGATAGTTTCTTTGCTGTAGATAGATTCTTTGCAGCAGATGTATCCTATGCAGTAGATAGATCCATTACTGTACATAGATCCTATGCTGTATAAAGATCCTTTGCTGAAGATAGATCCCTTGCTGTAGATAGATCCTTTGCTGCAGATAGATCCTTCATTGTTGATAGATCTTTTGCTGTAGATAGCTCCTTTACTGTAAATAGATCCTTTGCTGCAGATAGATCCCTTGCTGTAGATTGATCATATGATGTAGATAGATCATTTACTGTAGATAGGACCTTTGCTGTAGATAGATCCTTAGCTGTAAATAGATCCTTTTCAGTAGATAAATCCTTTACTGTAGATAGATCCTTTGCTGTGGATGAATCCTTATCTGTAGATAGATCCTTTGCTGTAGATAAATCGTTTGCTGTAGATAGATCCTTTATTGTAGATAGATCCTTTGCTGTAGATAGATCCTTTGCTGTAGATAGATCCTTTGCTGTAGATAGATCCTTAGCTGTAGATAGATCCTTTTCAGTAGATAGATCCTTTACTGTAGATAGATCCTTTGCTGCAGATAGATCCCTTGCTGTGGATTGATCATATGATATAGATAGATCCTTTACTGTATATAGGACCTTTGCTGTAGATAGATCCTTAGCTGTAGATAGATCCTTTCCAGTAGAAAGATACTTTACTGTAGATAGATCCTTTGCTGTGGATGAATCCTCATCTGTAGATAAATCCTTTGCTGTAGATAAATCGTTTACTGTAGATAGATCCTTTATTGTAGATAGATCCTTTGCTGTAGATAGATCCTTTGCTGTAGATAGATCCTTTGCTGTAGATAGATCCTATGCTGTAGATAGATTCTTTACTG
>CANNZV010001709.1:0-133626 GCA_947561585.1 Caprella mutica
CTTGCCATTTTAATGGCAAGTTTGTGACAGTCTGCCATCTGGAAATTTGTAAATCTTTGAAGACAAATCACTCCAAAAATTAAATATCTGGAGACTGATTGACAGATTGTGCATGCTTTGCAGACTGGATCACAGAGATATCTCTTCCTCTTCACTTCTTCACTTGTATGATAAATATTATAATATTGGTATAACCGTCCAAGTAATAAAGCATGTCCAAACTCGCCATTTTAATGGCTCGTTTGTGACAGTAATTTTTGAGCCCTTCAATTGCAAATGGCGAGTTTTATTTATTTTTCTCCCATGCTACAATGTTATTTTGGAGAGAATTTATGAAAATTTGATCATTTTGGAGAGAATTTGTTGAATTTTGGAGAGAGCTGGAGAGACAAATGGCGAGTTTATGAGACATACTATTTTGCTTGGATAACCGTATAAGAAGGAGCAAGCCTTTTTATTTTGAGTATGCCAGGATAACCTTTAAATAACAAGTAAATCACTCCTAAAATTGTCTCAAGAGATACACATGCATCAGGCATGAAGCCAGTCTGCAAAGCAAGTCCATGTCGCCAAAGATCTTTGAGACTATATCAGTCTGCAAAGCACGTCCATGTTGCCAAAGATCTTTGGAGACTATATTTGAGGGAAAATTCATCAAAACAAGATCTTGGTGACTATTTTCTAATTAATTCCTATGTTTACATGTTATTATTGGAGACATTTTGGAGAAATTTGGTCATATTGGAGACAAATATGAAATTTTTGGAGACTAATTGTCCTGAAATATGAAATCTTGTTGATAGATTTGACACACTTTGCAGACTGGGGGCCCATGAAGTATAATTTAATTTTAGTAGGGATTTAACGTCTCTTCGGAACCAAAGACCATATCGCTGACGTCAAAAGGAAATTTAGTACAAGGGACTTGAAGAAGCAGTCAGATAGGAAAGTGGCTCCATGAACAAAGTCACTTACCACCGTCGGTGACAATGCTCATGGATGCAGAAAAGCTACTCCGTGAATGCAGTCACTTACCAAGGAATGTGACGAAACGGGACACAAGCACAGGTGGCTGCACTCACGGATGGAAGAGGAAAATGAAGAGGTGATAGTAAATGAAGCCTACGAGCTTACCTAACAAAAAAAAAATCTAAGACTTTGTAGTAGAAGAGCATAACCCTAGCGATATCCTCTAAAACTGCAAGTAGTGTTAAACCATGAAGTATAAGGATGTTTCCGAGTCAAGTGCAAAATCTTCACTAGGAACCAGTCTGCAAAAGATGCATGAAGTTTATCCGGCAACTATTGAGGCCTTGAAATTAGTCTCCTGAATTATCTGGTGATAATTTCCTAATTTATTCCTATGTTTACATGTAATTATTGGAGAGTATTTTGAGATTTTTGGCCATTTTGGAGAGAAATTTGAAAATCTCGGAGAGAAATTGCCCCAAAAATTAAATATCTGGAGACTGATTGTGCATGCTTTGCAGACTGGACTAGGAAGCCAAATTTCTCCTTTAAAGTATCTTAAATGTGGTGACCTGGATCAATTTTATCACTAAACTGGTGACTTTTCTGCCACACTTTGAAACATGGATCACTCTGTTAGAGTTTAGCAAACCTTAAAATACTGTAATAAATTAATGGGAATTGTATAATCTGCAGCATTTAGCCTCTAAAATTCATCTGTTAGTGTTAGCCTAAGGCCAGTCTACAGAATATGGGAGATATTTGGGATATTCTCTCTGAACTATTTTGATTTAATTCCTATAATTTACATTAATTTTGCTACGAACACATCTGAATTAATCCCTATATTTACATTAATTTTGCTACAAACAGAATAAGAGATCTCTATGAACAATTTACCAGTTTCTGCAGACTGGACCCAAGGTATTTTTCAGAGTGGTATTTTTCTAAGACTCTCTGTGACAAATCTGAGCCCAATTTTAGAAATTGTAAATCTCTGCAGGACTGTGGCCAGTCTGAAAAGTTTAGCAGGATTTGAGGATTAATCCTGTGCCAAAGTCCTATTTAATTCCTATGTTCCAATGTTATTTGCTGTGCACAGATCCCAATTTCTGTAAAAAAAATCCTGGGTCTGTGGAGACATTCTTTTAAGACTGGCTCTGTGGGAGATCTTGAATTAATTCCTATGTAACCATTAATTTAGCTGCGGGAAATTTTAAATGAATTCCTATGTAACCATTAATTTAGCTGCAGGAGATTTTGAATTAATTCCTATGTAACCATTAATTTAACTGCGGAGTGCGGGAGATTCTGAATCTGCTTGACAGATTCAGTCAGCCTTCAGGGAGTAACTTGCTCTCAATTAAAAAAAAACTCATTATCATTATACAGAGTGGAATTTTTTGAACTAATTCCTATGTTTTCATGTTAATTTCGGCTTCAAATCCCAAGTAAAATAGTATGGCTCATAAACTCTCAAGCAGACTGTATTTCATGGTAAATTCCACCAACTTGTCAGTGGAATTTTTCCCCTTTGAAAATAATATTCTAGGAAAGTTGGTGGATTTTTAGCTATTTATTCCTAAGTTGCCATTAATTTTCAGTTGCTAATGAGGAAAATGTTGGTGGATCAGTCAAATATGTTGCTTGAATATTTTCAGCTTTTTGAATAAGTCAGTGGTTTTTTTTTGGCTTCTCAAGCTCTCCAAAAATCACCAAATTTCTATCCAAAATAACATTGTAGCATAGGAGGAAAATAGATATTTCTCGTCATTTGTACTTGAAAGGCTCAATATAACTCACAAACTGCTCAGATTTTTTGAGAAATTTTTGACTTTTTAAGTTACAGGAATTCTGAGGAATATTCTATTTTTTTCAAACTAATAATAATTTTTCATAATTCCTATATTTTTCTAAAAAATAGTTATGTCACAAATGTGTACTATTTTCTTTGATGGTAAATTTGCCTGACATATGTAGGTATAATATTTTTGTCCTTAGAAATGAGTATTTCAGATAAGACTGAACTAGAATTTTAACCTATTTACTTCTATGTTACTATTATTTTTGGTGGCTTTATTGGAAAAATGTTGTTGGATCAGCTGAAGTATTGAAGATTATCACAACTTAGATTTGTTTAACTGTTTATGAATTTTTCATATTCTTCTCTCTGAAAAAGTTAGTTTCTGTAAATCCAATATTGACTTGAATGTATACAAACAGTCTACACTTTTCTGCTGACTGCATAGCATTTGCCTGTTCTATTACCAATAAATATAACCTCCGAAAACACTAGCTATTTGGGCCATAATTTGGCCCATTCCTAGTCATGCTATGTATAATATTATGTGACCTTATACTCTTTCTCCCTTAAATATTAATTTCCATCTTTCTAAATCCCAAAACTGTTGACCTTTATCATTTCTATTTAGTCACTAAAAATGAAAGCATTTGCTGAACAATAAAGGGTCAATTAAAATTGTGTGATTAGCTCTATAGACAATTATTTCTCTCTAAAAGAAGTAACTCTAGAATGTTCTAGTTATTGTAAATACTCTCCTATAAGTTAAGAATAGGTATGTGTTTTCATAAATATTTGATTTTTTCTCCACAGCTGCTGCTTTATACTATCTAGCTGAACTTGTTGAAGAATTCACCAAATTGACAGCAAAGTTATTAAGAATAGTAATATGGGTATGTACTTCTTGTTAACTTGAATTGGTGTTTCAGTATATGCTACACCATTGTAAAGATTTTATCCTTCTTGTTTTTAATGAACAAACATTGTCTTGAAAAAACATTTAAACTACTTATTTCTTTCCAGATCACCACAGTCTTTTATATTCTATTGGCATTGTTTGAGTCACTCCCAACAGCAGTTATAGTGCTTGGATTTGCAAGTCAACTGCTACATTTATCACTGCTTGCACATTTCCCCTTTTTCTACGTAACTTCCCCACCATTCATAGCTGCACTTGGTAAGTATCATTATAGACTCTTAATTCATTTGTGCTAATTAACTAAGTCTTCAACACCAGACTATAATTACTTATTGAACATTTGTCAGTCTTTGTTACTTAAATAATAGATAGGGTTTAGATTATATATTTAAAGGTCCTCTCCAGGCTCCGGGAAAAAAATGAGTTTATTACATAATATTATAGAACTAAGGTCTACGATCATTATTACGCAAATCGCATACAATTAGGTTCAGTATATATTTTATTATTTGCTTTCAAATTTTTTTAATACTCTGTGAGCAACAATCGAGCGAATCTCCAATCTGACGCTGAGAAAGAAGATTGTACACTCTTTGTTTTTATTTCAAATTTAGATTTTTAAACAATCAATGCAATTTTGGCCTTCTCTCAAAATATTAATTGTTTCTAAAAGTATATAAACGTTTCTATAATGATTTTATCCAAATTTAAACCTTAAACGAATAATAAATAGATTTATTAATCCAAATACCTAGTTGACAATCAAAACAATTGGTGTACATTCTTCTTCTTCAGACTGAAAATTAGAAAGTCGGAAGTAAAATAGGTTTTCTAGAGTTTGGATTATAAAAATCTTTCAAAGCATATATAATTGCAAATATGCTATCAAATTTTATGGGGTTTGCAGTAAAATGTTGAGAAACATTAGCCTCGTTGATTAAAGCAATAAAAAAATTTGCTTGGAGGGGACCTTTAAGCAACTGACATGTAAAATTATCAAGTGACAAGAGAGATCCTGAGAATGATAAAAAAAGTAGCATTTTTAAATGCAACTAAACTGTACCTACAGTCTCTCACACATAAAATCTAGCTGCATCACCTACATATGGTTCGGTTAACATTCGTGCTGTTAAATTTTACATTTACTTTACTGATTATATGTTAATCAATTCATTATATTTTTGAATCTCTGTTTTCATATATTTAATTTTGATCTAATAATATTTTTTAGATTGATGATTTAGTAAGATTTCTTATTTTATTTCAGATATTGATTATATAATTTTGTACTTTTGCAATTTACAACATTAATTATATTTGGTCATCTTTTCTTGAATTTAAAAACCCTGAACCTAATTTAGTTGCTCTATTGACAGGTGCTCTGATTGCTCAACATTACTTTGCCTTCAATCACTTCACAACTTTCTACTACTCATCATCTGAGGTAAATATCTCCTTGTTCATTTCCAATTCTGTAAAACTAATTATAATTTCTCCTACATTTGCTAGTTATTTATTTATCAACAGGTTCTGGCATACTTCATCCTGTGTGTGTGGCTCGTTCCATTTGGATTCTTTATTAGCTTGTCAGCAAATGAGAATATACTTCCAACTAGAGCAGAAACTACGCCATTACTGAACAGCAAAAGTAAGTCTGATGTTTTAATATTTAGGAGAATAAATTTCATTGTATTTCACAAACAGTTCAATTTATTTTAAATTATTCTTTTATCAGGTGATGACTTCGTCACTGGATATTTCAGCAAACAAGGTAAAAGGTATGGCCTGCTCTCATTTTTCAATTACTTGAAAGAAGAGTTCTTCCCTCAAAGATCAAAGAAGTCATTTTGAAGAAATTAGACTGTAAATATTTGTAAATTTTTAGGTTTTGTTATGATGAACTTTGATGTGATCAAATTTAGTAATCTTGAAGTGAAGTTTGTTTCGATAACTAATTCTGTGGCATTATGTTGGGCTCATGAAAATGTACTTTAAGTCATTCAGTTAAAATAATTTACTTCAAAAAGGTAATGCTGATTTCTACTTAATTCTAATTTCTATTGTATTTAATATTATTCATCAATTTTAATAGCTGTTTCACCTAGCAACACCTAACATGACCTGAAAGTTAAAATGTAAAGTTACAATTATTTAAAAGTAATTTGTTATACTATTTATATTAATTCTTGCCCATTTTATTATGTAATATTCTTAGTTTTTTGTAAAGTCATATAATTTATTTATTTACAACAACTTGACTTAATCAGAATTTTCAGCTTAGGGTTAGTTGTGACATTTGTCTATTCAAGGCAGGTTATTTTTATTGCTTGGCAATTGTATGTTTGAAAGTATTGTGGTTTGTTCAGTTATCTTTATTTATATATTCAGTCAATTTCCCTAATATTTATTGTTTGACCAGTGTTGTGAGTTAAAACATCTTTAGAATTATTTTTATCGTCAGTTGATTCTGAATGTGAAATTTGCGTGTTGTTGATTGTTACCACTTAGGAAACTGTAATCACGACGTAATTGGGTCATTTATAATAACTAATAAAAAATGTGTATTTTGATCATCACGTTTTATTTGTTTAATCCAAATTATATAGAAAGAGGTAAATGAAACAAAGATTTAACTACAAGAATTTTTGTAATATTGAACAATATTGAGAATAAGATATTGGAAATGGATATTAAAAGTCTACTTATGTAATTGTTCTTGCATTTCAATTTTTACAGTGTCTTTCAAAAGCTAAGAAAATTCAAGGATATTTTTTATGTTGGCACATGTTTTAGTTGTAGGCTTGTAGCTTCAACTTATCAAGTGCTATTACACTAAAATGATTGTTAATAGTATTTATGAAGGTATTGAGATCATTACTTAAATTATAAATATCAAAGGGAAAATTACTGAATATTTAAAGAGAAATGGTACCTACAGGTAATAGATACAAAGAAATCACAAAAGCATCATAGTGGATAGGGATGCAAGAAGTCAATATAAAATGTATTGAAATAATAGTGAACAAGGCTAAAGATGAGGAAAAATATTAAGCAGGATTATTGAAAATATTTGTAACATTAGGCTACAAAGCAGCTAATAACCATCACAGTGTATTGAAGTATTGGGATAATTTGAAAAAAAAATACATACCTCAACTTATAGTCAAATAAAGATTAACTAAATAAATGATAAAAAAATCTAAGATTAACAATAAAAAGTAAATTCATTGGAAAAAACAACTTAAGAAATTAGAGGACACTGCGTCCTTTTATATTTAGGGAAAATAACTGGTATAAAATATATCAATAATAGAGGGAAGGATTTATATTGCATTCATTTGTTTCCTTACTTTATAAAGGCTAGCAATAATAAATTGGTAAAGACTCAATGCAAGCAGATGATCAACTACATCATGAAAGAAAGTTTTTTTCTCAGATATTCCAAAATTACTCTCGAGGAGGTTAGTATTATTTCAAAATGGTCCTATTTATTAAGCTTTACAAATTGGTAAAAAGATTTAAAGCTATCATGGTGCATGGTAGGGGAGTCAGAAGGTATAAAATTGAGTAGAAGTTAATCAGCACCTGCAAATGATGTACCATATCATTAGGGAAAACATACATAATAACCTTCAACTTTAAT
This sequence comes from Caprella mutica, assembly GCA_947561585.1. Taxonomy (NCBI): domain Eukaryota; kingdom Metazoa; phylum Arthropoda; class Malacostraca; order Amphipoda; family Caprellidae; genus Caprella; species Caprella mutica. The sequence goes on from CANNZV010001709.1 coordinate 7,333, forward strand.
TGCAAGAAAAAGAATGATAACCATATATAATTTATATCCAATATGTGAATTTAGAAAGTTTCATTGAATTCAGGGCTTAAATTTATTTTCCGTAACTGATTGTGGTCAAACATGATCAAGAAAGCAGATGAGAGCTTCTCAGTTAAATTTTAATTGAACTAATAAATAAAAATACTATTTTAGCAATATCTAACTAACTGTTCGTGAAAAATATTTGAATCACAAATTTTGTATTAAAATGAAAGTTGATTTGTATGCAAAGAAAATGATATTTTGTCAAAATGTTAAACATTTTTTTCTTAATCAAAAAAGTAAAATAACTCATAGAAGGTCTAAATTATCTCACTTGAAAGTCTCCACTCATTTGTCAGCCAAGTCGTCAGTTCCTGCCTGAGTTAACAAGTCGTTTATATTTTTCTCCAAGTCGTCAACTCTGGTTCCCATATCATCGATTCTGCTGAGAATTTGATCAGACATTGTTTCAAATCTGTCCTGCATTGTCTGTAGCACTGCAGTCACCTGTAGTGATGGAGTAAGAACATCAAATTCGAGTTTGTAACAGATAGGCAGCTGTCAAGCTTCACCACCAAAAATATTTTTAGAAACTTTCTTGAGAAGACATTAAAGGCAAGAATGTTAAATATCATTTGTTCCTCAAGAAGAATTTCTATAGATGATGGATAATTCAATGAATCTAATAAACACTATTACATTAGTAGCTTTGATTCTCTTCACTTTTTTAAATTAACAGATATAATTACAATTAAATAACCCATGAAATAAAATTAAGCAAACTTACATATTCAGTTAATTCTTGCATATTTTTAGGTTCTGGAATATTGTCAGTATTGATTGCATCATTAACTCTGGGTTCCTCTGAATCTATTTGATCAGCCATTTTGCTTAGGATTTATAATTAGCTTTAGATCTGAAAACAATACAACTGATTAATATATTGAATCACAAAGTATTTAAAACAATTCATTTGACTAATGTTAGAAGAGAAGAGTCCTCATTTGTCAAGAATTAATTTTCAAAAGAAATTATTTTTGTAACTATAGAGGCTTATTGCTAAGGAAGATGAAAAAATAAGAAACTTGGGGAAACAGCAACCGTCAGTTCCGCTTATTTTATTTATTTTTCTTTTGATACCTAGATTCATCATTAGAATTAGACACCAAAACCATGCATTACTATCTTGTAATTTGCTATATAGGAAACCGATTTTGGAAAACTACATCTATAATCTCTTTTAATGAATTTGTCTTGCGCTGTTAAATTGTAGCCAATTTGTAATATAGATTGATGATGTTGTGATATCGATTGATCACGCTGCAATAACCCAAGATCAATTGATTACATTAGGTTATCTCGGACTGAATTTCATTGTGAATTCAACCGAATTGTTGTTGTAATTTTTTGCCATTTGATGATAAAATTCTAGCAAAGTTGACAGATTTTATCATTTTTAGCTAGGCTATTCTGCCTATTCACTACTAATTACTCCTATGTTACCATTAATTTTCTGTGGATAAATTTAGAAAATGTTGGTGGATCAGGCAGAATGCAGATCACTGATCAGCCAAATTATTGGAAATTGTTGGTGGATTTTTTTCAGCCTTTTGAAAAAGTCAGTGGGATTTTGTGCACTAAATACAGACTGGGCAATATCTATGAATCCATCATTTGCGCATCATCTACTAACTGCTGGCCGCTGCTAGTACAAGGGATATTTATATTTGAGCACAATAAAAAATATTTATAATTTGGGAGCAAGTAAAGATGACGGACCAGGGTCCGTTAAATTTACTAGTTTAAATTCTGGTTCGTTATGTTTACTAGGTTCATTTCTGGTCCGTTAACTTTACTTGGTTAAATTATTAAATATTTGACCAATAATTGGAATAAGAAAATGATTTTGGAATCATAGATACCACATTAAAGGATTTAAGCAGAAGTTTTTTCAAAATGGATCACATTCTTTTTTATCAATTTTTCAATTAATAAAATATGCAAAATTAATATATAATTGTTAATATCATCATTTATAAGGTTGTATTTTTATAAAATACTAAAACAAATATTTTTTAAACTAAAAAATGTATTCTGGTCCCTTAACTTTACTTGCTTCATTTCTGGTCCGTTAACTTTACTTGCTCCATAATTCGTTAGGCAATATTGATTAATTCACAGAATGTTATAAAGCCATGATGTTAATTAGGTTTTCAGTCTTTTCCGTGGTGAGAGCCTAGAGGCTGAAGTTAGTTAGTGTTCCACAATTTACCCAGTCTGTATTTGGTGCACAAAATCCCACCGACTTTTTGAAAAAGCTGGAAAAATCCACCATAAATTTCCAGTAATTTGGCTGATCCACCAACATTTTCTCCATTTTTCAACTGAAAATTAATGGTGAAATAGGAATAAATAGCAAAAAATCCACTGACTTTGATAGAATATTATTTTCAAAGGAGAAAAATTCCACCGACAGGTGCTGACAAGTCAGTGGTGAGTGGAATTTACCATGAAATACAGTCTGGCTGAATTTACTACTTCACCTTGCTCTCTAGGACCCTAGCTGGTAGCCAGTCTGCATAATATGGGACATTTTTAACATTTTCTGTGTGAACCATCCCTAATTTCCTCCTATTTTTACATGTATTTTACTGAGAACAGAAGCCAAAATGGAGGATTTCTTGGAGAACACTTTACCACTTCCTGCAGTCTGGACTGGTAGGTGCAGACAGTCTGCCCCACTCCCAGTCTGCATAATGTGACTCCTCTCAATCTCCCAGTCTGCAAAAGATGCATGAAGTTGTGAAGTTTATCTGGCAACTGTTAAGGCCTTGAAATTAGTCTCCTGAATTACTTACTTACTTTAACGGCCAGACCTGCATCAGCAGGGGGCCAGAGTTTGGGCATTGGCTTTTTAGCGCCCCCCTAGAACCTAATTAACACCATTCAATATCCCCTGTCTAATTCTTCAAACTTCCCCCAGGTACCTCTTAACAATTCTTAAATCTAAGGTTCCAAAACCTATAGCATCTTCCATACTACAAACCCCAAACCTATCCCTACATTCCACCAACCTTCCACATGTTACCAGGAAATGGTCTAAACTTTCAGCACCCACCCGACAAAGACCACACAAACTATCACCCCCCTCCACACCCAACCTCCATTCCAATCTCAAGGTATTGCTCCTTGCCTTAAACAACAATACAGACTCCCAGGTATTGTCATAGCAGCCTCCATTTCCAAACCTCTCCCTAACTCTATATGCATTTAGAGAGCTTTTTGACCTGACCTCCTCTCTCCATCTCAACAATTCCCAACTCTCCACCACCCTACTAATCTCCCCAAAATCACCACCATCCAAATCATCCCACCCCCACCCCAGGCTCACCAAACACTCACCGATCCTCCTACTCCACCTAGTGCCTCTACGGCTCTACCCACATAGGCCACATTATTCTTAATGCGTTCAATAAATCTTCTACTTATCCTATTTTCAGTTTGCATCATATGTTTTGCAAATTTTAACTTAATCTTTCCATCCCTGGCCTCCACCAATGAACAACCCACCTCCCCCTGCAGTGTCACTACAAGAGTGTAGTCAGGAGCTCCCAAGATTCTCCTCCACACACAATTTTCAATTCTTTGCAGTTTCAGCAACTCATCCCTCTTCCAGACAACAAGCTCACTTGCGTACAGAACACTAGGAAGGACTATATTCTTCCAGTAGGCCTTCCCAATTAGCATCCTCTGGCATGAGCCTACAATTACACTATAAGTGACATTCAGCATCCTCCGAGCAAGATTTATCTTCGCCTCTCTATGACTCTGAAAACAATCTCTTTTATTTACTACCTATCTCCACTCCAAGATACTTCAACTTATGAACCAACTTGATCCCCCCTATCTCCCCCTCCTCCTGTTGACCATTAAAAACCATACAAAAACTTTTTTCTTTATTCAACCCCAGTCCACTGTCCATACTGCCTACTTATAACCCACTCTGGAAAATACCTTAGGCTAACAGATGAATTTAGGAGGCTAAATACTGCGAATTATACAGTACCCATTAATTTATTACTGTATTTCAAGGTTTACTAAACTCCAACAGAGAGATTGATTCATCAGAAAAGACCACTTTTTCCAGAGTGGCTTATAACCTCTATCATACCAATCATCTGACTGGCTTCATTCATACTTCTAGCAAGCAGCAGTCCATCATCAGCATAGAACAAGACAGGGACTCTGGTGAAACCACTCACATACCCAATATTTCTTATTTTTTCCCAATAATTATCCGGAGACAATTTTTAAATTAATCCCTATGTTTACATGTAATTAGTGGAGACTTGGCAGCTGTGAGATCTAAACTTAATTACTATTCCTTCTAAACTTTTGTTAGCTACTGGCACAAAGTTTCCAACAAAGAATTAAGATGAGCTACAAGATTACTTGGCTACTGCTATCCTATTTAACAATAACATGGTAGGTACACCGAACCTATCTCAGGCTATCTATAAGCTACTGCTAGCCTATCTTAGTCTCAGATCTGCAAGAAAACTCCTCTGCTCAACCTCAATTACAAAATCTCTGAGAGTCAGCAGACACATTATGCAGAGTGGCAAGAAATCCTCTATTTTTCTATCTAATAATCTAGCTAGGTACCTACTCTGAACAAAATAAACCTAAATATAGAAGGAAATTAAGGATTGTTCACACAGAAAATGTTCCATATTCTGCAGACTTGAAAATAATTGAAAAACATTTATATCTTTGTATTCTGGCACATTTTGGCAATATTTACCTAGGTGCCTCCCCTCTCTCCTAAATGTCAGAACAAACTAACAACAAAAGTTAGTCGTCCAAACAGTACATTTTTTATAGCAAAATATGTGATTTGGTGACGTCAGATCCTCATATCTCCCTCACCGCCTATAAACAACGAAAGCGGCTAAGCTGAAGAAGCAGGATATAGCTAATTGACTATCCTGACAAGAAGAAGGAGTAAACAAATAATAATTTAATAAATAATAATAATTATTTGATAATTATAATATAACATACTATACCCGGTAAGCCGTTATGTTCCTGTAGGTACCCTGTTTGAAACCGACCGATAATTCATAATTTATCTTCCGCAGTTTCTCTTATATCTATTTAACAAGATTATGTGGAAAACACTTTAGTTTGTCATCAAATCCCTCGTCCAATATCTTGACGTCATCAAATCGCTCGTCAAATATATTTACGACGTCATCAAATCGCTCTTGCGGAATTTGCGATATAAGTATAAACCAATTGACGTCATCAAATCGCTCTTCCGATATAAGTATATAGTGACGTCATCAAATCGCTCTTCCGATACAAGTATATAGTGACGTCATCAAATCGCTTTTCCGATATATTGGCGTCCGATAAATTTCCACTACCATTGGCGATGGTCGGAGCCAGACGTACGATTTCTTGAAGAATTGGTGTGAAAAAGTGAAACAAGTGCGTTTTTTATCTAAAACTATACATATTTGAATGGTTGTTCCGTACTCAGAATTCATTAAAATTAATAATCTGTTATACAATATGAAAATATTTTAATATAATTGTTTTTCTGCTGAAAAAACAGACAAAAAATCAAGAGCTGTGCACTCCGCCGATTAGTGTGAGGAAAGAACAATTTCTGTCTTTCTTCTTCAATATCTCTTAAACGGTAGATTAAACACATGCGTGATAAGACTTTTCTTTCTTTAAACTTCAATAATCTATCGAAAGATGTCAATTTTTTTTCTACATAACCGTTTTCCGCTGCAAAATAGACAAAAAACTAACTGCTATTCACTACGAAAATTAGCAATGGAAGGAACAATTTCTGTCTTTCTTCTTGGATATCTCTTAAACAGTTAATTAAACACAAGCGTGATACAACTTTTCTTTCTTCAGAATTCAATAATCTATCGAATGGTATCAAAAAAATTACATAAAATATTCTTTTCCGCTGCAAAATGAACAAAAAACTAACTTTCCGTTGTCCGTTGATTAATGGGCACTGGTTAACATTTTCATCCGCTTCGATTACTGTTGCTAAAATCAGAACAAACATAATATTCCAATAATAAAATAAGAAATAAATAATATAAAATGTCAATTATTTATAAAATAGGTTTCATGACACTGCAATGCTATATCAATTTTTTTAATGTTACCGATTTTACAAATTTATATAGCCTAGTAAGTACCTACTGGCCTACCTACCTACTGACTACTGTGTACCTATTACAAAATTAGCAGGTACTAGGGGTCTCCATTTATCGACCACTTAAGAGGTTTCCTTTAAAACTCTTATTATTGTGTAACTCTCCTTTCTACTAATGCATATACGACAGAACCAACTAAAAGATGAAATTCAAATCTATTAAACCATATAAAGTACTATGCAATTCGTTAAGTATAAATTAATCTACATTGAATCAAATATTATATCTGAAAAACTCCAATTATCGACAGGTTGAAACCAAATATCGTCACATGTAGCTGAAATCAATTTATTTTAGCTGAAATCAATTTATTTTGAGAGGAAAAAGTTTTAGAAAACCAAAGTCGTATCGAAATTTTGATAGAACACGTTGTTTGTTTTTCCAAATAGATGAGGTTCACAAAATATATATCATCGTAAACTGTGTAAATAATAACTAACCGAATCTCAGAGTATTGTAAACACTAATCTACCTATTGAATAATTTTGAGATGAATACCAGCTATATATTAATTATGAATATCACACGCAGATGTGCAAACATTCCTTGGATAACGATCGAGTACGGCAATACAACAACATAGTACGTCTAAAACTTATGAAAATTTTCTACGTTTTATCAAATTAGGTGACACTTTTTCTATTTAAATCAAATTTTATTTTTTTACTAATCATTATTTAGATGAACAAGGTATATTGAATAGTATAATCAACTATTCTGATTCTATTATATATGTATAGATCCCACCATCCCCTCTAATTACTCCCCCCCCCCCTGCTTACCACCCTAATTGAGTTCCAGTAGGTCGATAAATAGGTAAAAGCTATCTAAGTATGTAAAATTGAATAAATATTGGGAATAAATATATTTACTAACCATTAAACTGTTTTAGAACCACGATTTCGAAATTGATCAGAATACCATTTATCGTCACCCCATGACGATAGATGGAAAACCCTCTTTATTGATACCTAAATATCGACACATCGATTTATTTTAAAAATTGAAGACCGAATTAATTTCTGATTTTATATTAAAGAAATGCAATTAAAATCGAGCAAAATTGTATGAACATATTATTTTTTATTATTTGAAGCGTAAAATCGCGCATAACAAATTTCGGTAGGTTTGTCCTGAATGTACCGTATCGTCATACATCTTAACAGTTAAACTGACACTCTATAACTATAATTTTAACTAAAATTACTTCTATTTTTGTAACAATACTAAAAATATATGGATCCGACATCGAATTGCAAAAACCTATACCATGAAAATGTTTCTAGGTCTTGTTATAGACGAAAATAACTGAAACGTGACGATAAATGGAGAGGGGCGATACAAGCTGCCGTTACCCTACCTATACTCAGGGTACAGGAACATAACGGGTATAGTACCTAGTAGACGACACAAAAATATGACGTCACCACAACAACACATTCCTTGATTGTGACCGAGTGGCTCATAATTCCTCGTATTTGCATGTTAATTTCGAGAAGTTTGAAGTCATTTTATAAGGGTTTCGTGCAAAAGAAAAGCGGAAATGACGATTGAACCTTAAAGTTGAATATATCGATATAATTCAGGTGTGTTTTTATTGTTCATTTCTTTAACTTATCTATAAAAAATAGGGTCTTGAAAATATGCTACCTGGGAGCCTAAACTAGTGCTAGTTAACTGCTAAATTGTAGTTCCTATGAATAACAAATAAGAAAAAAAAAATGGAAATACAATTTAAACAATGCCTAGTTAGTAATTGATAAGAAAAAATTCAATTTAAAAGTGATTAAGTTTAAGTAGGTTTTTCCATATTTCAAAGTGTGGTCAGAGTCGCCATTTTGAGTCACCCGGTGGTCACGTCAAACTATAGATTCAATCAGCTGATTAACATACCCTATGTTACTGTATCCTGCCTATACTATACAGAGTCTTAAGAAAACTTTAAAAATTCATTTCTTTTTAAAGTTCTACCTTAATCAGTTATTATTTAATTTTTAACAAATAAACTTTTTAATTTCAGAGATGATTTAATTTTAGAAGTCAAAACTTAACCTTTGTTAAATAATAAATTATTATTACCTAGGTTCTCTGAAATTAAAAAAATATATATATAGGTATATACATATTTTTCAAAATTGCAATACCTAATAACTAATTAGTATGTAGGAATAATTATATTTAGAAATAAATTATTTTGATAGGTACATTTCTATTCGTTTAACCTGTTATAGTCAATGAACCTTGCATCATAGTAAACAGAATAGTATAGTACCCCAGTTACATGTATTATTCAAATTTATTCTGGGTAGGCTGTGACGTCATGTATGTAAACAAGAGGTCACGTCATAGTAAACAGAATTGCTGTGGGTCACGTGGAATAGAGAATTAAGATGGCGGCCAACGCGACCGATCTGACTAATGATCTAATTATCTTGAATAAATCGTCTTCTTCAAGACTAAAAATTTGTTACTATTTTGGGTGTAAAAAGACCAGTAGCAATTTCATCAACAGTCATTTTTTAATTTTCGTCCGTATGACTTTAAAGATTGGATAATAGCATGCGGTAATGTGGAATTTAAAAAAATATCACCGAAAACGTTATTTAACAAAAGTTGGGTGTGTTGCAGCCATCTTTTGTGTTTGTACTGTACGTACAAACGTACGCACCATTGTTGACATGTGACGTCACAGCCTACCGGGACACGCGTAATATCAAAGCCGTCTATAGTTCATCAGGCCGGACACCTCGGCGTCTATAGTTTTAACAGCTGATATACTCGGTCATAACAAACCGAATTAATCGCTATGTTATAACATGGAGTAGTTGCGTTGCACGTCATGTTTTCTTCAAATAAACTATCAGTGTCGAGTTTCAGATGATATAAACCAATAAATTTCTTAGTGATGTTTAATATAATACTGTGTTGAATATATTGAGTATAATTTTTATGGACTTTTATTCATGAATATTGAATAAATAGCTTGTAAACTACCTACACAGGCTACGCCGCTACACTAGACCCGATGCTTCGCAATTATACAATGTATGCTATGGCCTAGATAGGTATATGTTAGGATTAATTTGTTTATTACCTAGTAGGTAGTTAGTACCTAACTAGCCTATACTAGGTACCTTAGCGTACCTAGGCTTCAGATTGGGGATAAGGTATCTAATCTGTAAGACTGTACGGTTCAAGGTTGTACCTACAGTAACCTACTAGGCTTATTAGTTAGGTTACTTCTATTTTCTAAAAGTAGTAAGTAGAGTACTGAACGCCAACGGCAGTGAACTCATTTAGGTGGTAAGGTACCTATGTAGTAGGTACTATTACCTCTTAAGTTTGATAATTAAGACTTACTTAGAATTAAGATAGGTAAGAAAGACCTTAAGACTTAAATCATTTAATCTTTGACCAGATTGACCTTATGAGGCCCAGTCTGCAAAAGATTCAAAATTGCATTGAAGTTGTGAAGTTTATCTGGCCTTGAAATATTGAGGCCTTGAATTAGTCTCCTGAATTAATAATAATTATCTGGCGACAATTGTTTAATTGCATGCAATTATTGAAGAGTATTTTGAGATTTTTGACCATTTTGATTTTTGAAGAGAGATTTGAAAATCTTTGGAGAGAAATTGCCCCAAAAATTAAATATCTGGAGACTGATTGTGCATGCTTTGCAGACTGGTATGAGCCATGAGGCAGAAGCCAGAAGACAGAAGTTATGACCCAGTCTGCCCACTCTGCAGAATATGGGACATTTTTGACATTTTCTGTGCGAACAATCCTTAATTTCCTCCTATATTTACATGTATTTTGCTGAGAAAAGAAGTCAAAATAGAGAATTTCTTGGAGAACGCTTTACCAGTTCCTGCAGTCTGGCAGAGTCTGCAAAAGATGCATGAAGATGTGAAGTTTATCCAGCGACTGTTGAGGCCTTGAAATTAGTCTGCTGACTCGGAGACTCCTGAATTATCTGGCGACTGGCGAGTGGCGACCATTTACTAATTAATTCCTATGTTTTTAGTGGAGATAATTTTCAGGTCTTTGGTCATTTTGGAGAGAAATTTGAAAATCTTTGGAGACAAATTGTCCCAAAAATTAAATATCTGGAGACTGACTGGGTTAGGTTTAACCGTTTAATAGGTTACTTAGGTATGACTATTTTTTTATTCTATCCATGATCATTGAGCCTAGTTCCACCACTGCACCACACTCCACACCAAAACCATCTCCACTGAATGACTGAATCCAATCAGAGTAGGAAATCTTCTCCAAAACTACTTACTACTGCAGTTCTTGAATTAATAGCCACATGTGTCAAAACCAAATCTGAAACCAAGTTTCACTGTTTCATTTAAATTTTAAAGGCCCGGCCCGCTTAAAGTTTGAAGCAAATTTTTAAATGTTTTAAAAATTTTGATCAATGAGGTCTATTTTTATCATTTTGCTGTTGCTGTTAACACCATAAAATTTGTTACTGATATATGCAAAGATTTTTTGGATCAAAACTCTACAACAGCCACTTTTTTAGCCCACTTGCTAAATTTTAGTCAAAAGAATAAGAATAAAGCTACACTGTTTATTTTGAATGTCAGTTAGGTAGCTATATTCAATACACTATTAAATATTTGCGTAAAGGAAAAAAATAGGATAAATTCATTAGAAAGACGTTTCCATACTTCAGGAAATAATTTAAATTTTAAACTAAGGCAGAACATACATTACATTGTTCGTTTATATAATTAATTGGAAATCAAAACTTACTGTAGCTACAGTCTGTTTCTTCATCGTCATGTCATATTGCACAATTCTTGTGCACAAAGTATGAAAAGCTTTGAAAGCATTCAAAAATATTTAGCTATATATTGAACTAAATTTTAAGCAGTTTGCAGATTAATGATCCTAGATCTAAGTTCTATTTCTATAATATTATGTAATAAACTCGTTTTTTGTTATTAGTGAAGGTTTTTAAATTTGTTATTAGTGAAGGTTTTTAAATTTGTTATTAGTGAAGGTTTTTAAATTTGTTATTAGTGAAGGTTTTTAAATTCATTATTAGTGAAGGTTTTTAAATTCGTTTGTATGTTCATGCTCATTAATATTTCTAATCTTATTTTCAGATTTATTTGAATTTCACAGATCGTCAAAAATTGAAAAGTTTGGTGGCACAGAATTTTTAAAGCTAGGTGGTGATCAATATTTGCTTGGGTAGCTATATCCAACTTTCAAGGTAATTTAAATGAAAAATTATGCTTTAGTTACTTGATTCCATATACCTATTTAGAAACTTTTTGTAGTTCATCAATTAGTAATGGAAATTTTGTTGATTAATTATTTTTGAGACTATTTTTTTTCAACTGAAATAGCAATATAGCAATAGCTATTTATTCCTTCATTATATCTATATTGAAATTAATGCATAAATGGAATCTATTTGTAATGTGGCATTGAATTTATAGCTACAGCTAGGTAGTTATTTTGAAATTTGCTATTCAAAATTTTATAAGAACAAATTCCAAATATTGCTATTTATCAGCTTCTTTAGATGATTCAATTATTGTAATTATATATTCTATCCTAAATAATTCTCTTAATCAACAGATGGGAGGAAGTAAATGCTGCGTACCTTGCTGCAAAAGCAACTATCATCCACAAGATGAATATGTTTCAGTGTTCCAGTTTCCTAAAGATGAAGGTAGGAAGAGGGACTGGATACGAAGAATACACAGAGCTGATTTTGAGCCCTCTAACACCTCTGTGGTATGCATTAAGCACTTCTCTCCAGATTTTATTGAGAGAGAGAGAACTATTGTTACAAAAGATGGTACCACAATTACTTACAATAAAAAAATTCCTTCACTGAAAAGTATTGCATATCCATCAATATTTCCAAACCAGCCTTCATACCTCAGTACTTGCATTCCTCCCAAAAGAACCTTACCAGAAAAGAGATTGGAGAATGTAGAATCCAACAATCAAAGGTTATTGGAGGAGAATGAAACTAATGATCAGATAGGTACATTTGAATTTTTTTCCGCACATTTTAAAGATAAGATTGATAATAATGTTTGGAAATACTCAACTGCAAATGAAAATATTCATATATATAAAATTTCTTTGGAGAATATTCCTAAAGTTACCATTTGCATAAAAATTGATAGGAATATGATTGTAACTATTTGGTCTAACAGTTGTTTGTTAGAGAACCACACATTTCCATTCTTAGCTAAAGATGGTGTCCTCACTAAATGGAGTATATTTGGAAAAATTATTAATCATTTTCTTAGTTTTGAAGAAACTAATATTAAAGATAAAGACAAATATATCTGTGCAATAAGATTATTAAAAGAATGTGTGGATGAGAAGTCAACTAATTGTAAAAGTTTTAAATTTTTAGTAGAGCAACTTACTTTATTAGATGCGAACTCTCTTCATTACAGTCCAGACACTCTTCTCTGGTCATGTATGTTTTTCTATTCAAACCCTCAAGGGTATAAGTTACTTAGAAATTCAGAAGTATTAAAAGTTCCTCACCCTTCATATTTAAAGAGGTTAGCTTTTAATTCTGACATGCTTAATGGTGGTATAACTAATTCTCACATAAATTATCTAAAAAAAAAGATTTCTAAATTGACTGAAGAAGAAAAGGTTGTAAACTTGTTGTTGGATGAAATACACATCAAGCCCTCTTTTTATCGTACAAATCTGGTAATATATATGGTCTTGCTGAAAATTCCGATTCTCCAGCAACAAGTTTACAGGCCTTCATGATAACTTCCATCAAATCTAAAAATAAAGATATTGTAGCTTTATTTCCTGTGAAAAGTATAAATGCTAATGTTTTGTACGATTTAATCACCAGTGTACTTGAACAACTTCATGAAATAGGGTATAAAGTCATTACATTAATATCGGATAACAATAGGATCAATAGAAATGCTTTTGAAAAGTTTTGTAATGGACAGTTAAAATCTAGTATTATTCATCCTTATAATCCTGACTTAAATTTATTCTTTCTTTTTGACACCGTTCATTTATTTAAATGCATTAGGAATAATTGGTTAAATGTTAAAGAACCTATCCAAACATTCATCTTTCCACCATTTTCAAATGATAATGAAAGCACACTATTAAATGCCCCTCTTCAAAATATCAAAATCCTTTATGATGATGAAAAGAGTTCAGTACTTAAACATGCTCCAGGCTTATCACAAAAAGTCCTCTATCCATCTAGTTTTGAAAGACAAAATGTTCAATATGTAGTTAAATTATTTAATGAAAAGACTATTGCAGCTCTCAAAACACATAATGTAGAAAAGAACTTGTCTCTTTGTACTTTCATGGAAATAATTTTGAAATGGTGGAATATGGTTAATGTAAAAAGTAAATTTAAGGGTAAATTTTTAAGGAATGATTTCTGTAAACCAATAACTGATGTAAATGATTTAAATTTCTTGATTCAATTTTCAAATTGGGTTCAGAATTGGGAAGTGGCTGGGGAAATTACCAATAAAAGAATTGGAAAACTCTCAAAAGAGACTTCTTTTGCCCTTGCACATACCACCAAAACTTTAGTAGAATTGTCCTCTTACTTGCTAAATAATTTTGGATATGATTATGTACTCCTAGGCAAATTCCAAACAGACCCATTAGAAGCCAGATTTGGTCAATATAGACAGATGAGTGGATGCAATTATAATATTTCAGTTCCCCAAGTGTTTGAAAGTGAAAAGAAAATAAAATTATTAAATTTGCTATCCCTCAACTCTAAATTTGGAATCTTCTCAATTAAAGACTTAAAGTGCAATTTTGGATCTGATGAAGACCAGTATATTGAGTCTGACCTGAATTTAGCTCCTTTTGATTCTGTTCTGGATTCTACCTTTGGTTATGATGTCAATGAGCATGATTCAGATGTACTTGAATACATCTCTGGTTATGTTGCCCATTCTGTCAGTGGTAAAGCAAAATGTAAGATGTGCAGTAATAGATTGTGCACTGATCAAAATTTGATAATTGATAATTCTCCTATATCTGAATATTTCATTAATTTGAACAGAGGTGGATTAAAAACACCAACATCATTCACTCTTACAATTTGCTCTACTGTTTATGTAATTTTCCAATGTATCCTTAACGAATATGAAGATTTGTTCGTTAGGAGTAATTACCAGAGAAATATTATGATTAATGTGAGTTTGATGGCATTAGATTCAGGAGAAGGGACTGAAATTTATCCTAGTTGCAAAATTACTACAAAAGATATATATAAACTATGTACCAGAACCATGAGTAATATTCTACTAAATAATTATACAAAAATTTACAACAATAATACAATAGAATTAAATGATAGAAAAAAGATATTGAAGCTTTCCACACTCAAGTAATTTGTAAATTTTGCAACTAGAAAAAATTCAGAATTTACTTCTCCTGATTCTCTGTTCCAAGATATTCTAATAAAAACTTATAGGCCAATATTTTGTTTCAATTATAGACAGCTGTATTTAACCTAATTATATTATCAAAAGAAAAAAAAATTGAAGCCTATTAAATTATTTATAAATGCAAAAAATGACATTAGTTTAGCTATTTAAATATCAAATATTAATTTCAGAAGAATCATGTAGTTTTAAAAAATTAAATTGATGAATGATCAGCAGAAGTTTGAAAACATGACTGAATCCATATTATTTTACTATTTGTTAGTAGCTTCTTTATTGCAGTCAATGTATTATCAATTTCTTTTCATGTTTTTTTGTTTAATATATTCATTCAATAGTTTTCAATTGTCACATTCTGATTAATCTTGTTAACTCAATTATTTAATATATAGGTATATTTTAATTTGCCCGAATAACCTTTTAAAAGTTGATTAATAGCTTTCTTCTATCTAATAAATTATCTCTTACTCAAATATTTGTATATAAAACTATGTAATTAATTGATTAAATAAACTCAATTATTATAATTTCCAAGATTAGCTAGGTCCTAACTTTATATAAAAATGATATCAATAGTCATTTAGCTATATGAAAATAGTGATAAGTGTTAGTAGGCTTTTTGCATTTCAAATTTTGGATGTAGGTTGATGAATATATATCTACCTACTTTAAGAATCAATCAATAATTTTAGAAAAACATCCTTTTGACCACAAAGACAGAGATCAATCTCAGAATGGAATACCAGACTGAGATAATTTCTACTATGATAAATTAAATTTATAATAAGGGAATAAAAAAGTAATAAATGAATTTCAAATGTATTGTAGTTTGAATGCAGTGTCCAGGCCTTCAGAGTTGAAGACTAGGATAGTGGTGGACCTAATGGTTATGCTGAAAGGAAAATAGAAAAAAAAAATTAACAATATAGCTAATCCATTTAACAAGTTTCCTCAATTTAAAAATCTAATCATTTTTAAACTTTCCATATAATTTCAATGATTCTAAGCCATTCCTAATGATTTCAGGCAATTTTTATTTTTCTAAAATTTAAAGTAGCTAGTCCATAGGCATATTATCATATCGATTTTATCTAAAAAAATTATTATACCAATGTAAAAAAAGTACCAGTTTAAGAATTCCAGAAAGGCTCAAATAGTAAACAAACTACTACATAGAATTTTGTAATATTTCAAGTTATAGCTAATTTTAATTGGATTGTTATAACTAGGGTTGTGACAATATTCTTTTGGCTTAAAGAATTATTCTTTATGCTTTTTAGCAATAAAGCATATTTTTTGAAATAAAGAATATTCTCAAAATATGCTTTTATCTAATCAAATAGTCCAAGTGACTGCAAATGAAACGCAAACTAATTTTTATTGTTTGAATGAATGATTCAAGAATTTTTAAGTTTAAAATACTAGGTGAGGAAATTACCATATTGAATCATTGGAACCTGTAAGGCGATAATTAATAGTAATAATTTCAATAAGGAGTACACAATAGGAGCTGCCATTTTATGTTACGCTTTACCTATTGTAAACTGTTACTATTCATTGGTGCGATCCTCCATTAGTTCTACACTTTTGCAGTTTATTTCTGATTCAACATCAAAATATATGTATATCGGGGGATGGGACGTGCTACCCCCCGAACATCACTGCCAGGTCATTAAAAAATCATGAAGTGTGCAGTACAACAACCTAGCGAACACAACAAACTACATTAAATCGAATGAGGGAATGCATCATACAAATGAGCTAATATTAGAAATAAAGTAAGATAAGAGAGGAATATATAATTTAAAAAAAATAAAGGTAAATATTGTATCATTTAAATTTCTATAACTAAAATGTTAAGTATTAAATATTTTTAATTTTAATCAATAAATAAAACGAGAAATAAAACAAAAAGATGTAACTGTCGGACTAATGGCACGTCCCCATTGTAAACGGTGCTAGGACGTTTCGTTACTATAAGACGATTCGATACCAGATTTTTTGTTCCCTGACGAACCTTATTTTTTAAAATAGAAATGAGTTAAGACTACAAATTATAGCAGATAACAGACGTAGAATTATTTTCGAGAATTTAAAACAAGATTTGATCATCAAATGTAATAAATGCTTTCTTTATTGTGCAAGTTATTGTTTAAAACTGTTCACCATTTATTATTTTAGTTACCTCATACAGAATAAACTGTCTCAATTTGACATTGTTTCCTACCCTGCCTTCTATATAAATATACCATCAATGAAATCTCTCAAATACGATTAGCCTTATTTCAAAGAAATTAGAACATATAAAGCTAACAGAACGCACATCGTTGAGCATATAAAGCTAACTTGAACGCATAAAAAGCATATTTTGAGCATAAAAGGCATATTTTAAGCATAAAAAGCATATATAAAGAGCATAAAAGCATATTTCATAAGCTTAAAGCATAAAGCATAAAAGCATATTTCAAAAAGAATATTGTCACAACCCTAGTTATAGCTAAAGTGGAACAAAGTTTAGATGTAACAGGTGCTCAAATATTGATTATAAAGTGAATTATATCTCACCTGACATTGCTTTGAATTGGGGTTGACTGGCTAAGTCTGGCTGACTCAGGACTCTTTCTCCAATTCTACTATACAATGCTGAGGTGAGTCATCCAATTAGATATTTATTTCTTGACTTCACTGTGATGGTTCTGAAAATAAGATAATATCTTTCTATATAAACACATGCCTGAAAGTCTTATAAAGTGTGAGCAATGTGGACATGGTAAATGTGCATTTTTTGAAGTAAAAAACTAGTGATTAATTTATTGTTTCAAAATTCAGTTATTATAGTATATTATATTAACAATTTAACAGTCATTTAAGTCAGGAAACCTTACCTCATTAATAAAAAATCTTCAAAATCCTCCTTCTGCTGTTGACATTGCTTCAATCCTGACGAAGTAGATATTGCTTCTCTAGCTCTTTTCTCTGTGTCACGGTCTCAGCTCTCGAGAGAAAGCTTTCATATACTATACCTACTCTAAGACAGTATTTTGTGAATTTTGTCCTTAATTCATTCATACCTTGGAACTCTGTATAGCTAGGACTTCTTTTAACATAGAGGGGAAAATATGTGGAAATTAGATAAAATTATAGCTACCTATTTTATAAAAAAAAAATAACTTAAGCATATGATGTTTAATTGTAAAATTTAGTCCACAAAAAAATATTAAAATTTTGAGATGGGAACACTAACAGAGAAATAAAAATCCTCCAGGCTTTACATGGGAATATCCTAGGAGAAAATTGAGCATAGTTTGCACCAAAAATTTCCCCTATTCTGCAGAGTGGACTATGCAGTAGGTATGTATACCTAAAATGGCTACTGTCCCAACTCCCAATTAAGATAGTAATTAGTAAATGATCTTTCCTTTTCTATCTCCAGCTCACTCTAAAAAAACAGTTAAAATTTTCTACAAAATGATTCAATTAATATAAATTTCCATCGAAGCATTACCAGTTTGCAGAAAATGAGAATTTTTTATTTTTAAACATATTCAGTGTGAACAATCTTTAAGATTTTCCTATTTTAACTGTCTTAACATATATAACAAAAGCAAAAATAGAGGATTTCTTGAAGAACAGTGAAACACTTTAGTGACTGTACCAGTTTCTACAGTCTGGAAAAATAACATTGCATAGGAGAAAATTATATATTTAATATTTTTAGCCCTGCTCAATTGCATTTGAATGACTCAAATTCTCAGTTTTATCATAAGCTCACTACCTAGTCCAATGAAGAGAAAGGCCGTGCTTTATTATCTGGTACATACTAAGGTACCTAATTATACGGATATACTCTGCCCAAAGTTGAATGTTGTTCAATAATTATTACAAATATGAAGTAGGTACCAACCTCATCAAGTAGGTAGGTGATAATTAAGTTACGTTCCTACTTGTAACTTGTACTTCAACTGGACAATATATAATACCTATACCTAGTATATATTGTTATAATATGTTAACAATATATAATTATAATATATATATATATAGGTTGGTTGCTATCCATTATTCATATAGGAATTATTAGGTACCTAACTACGACTAGCTAAATTAACAGCTGTCCATTCATTCACTATTTTTAATTTAGTGTATTTCTTATATTAAATGTAAAATTTCATGATTAAAACTTCACAGACACATGTAGAAATACTATTTAAAGTAAATATTTAACATTTTATAGAACTATAGCTTAAATTTACAGCAGAAAACACAATATAGTGTGAAAATAATAGCTCTCCGCGACGCAATCCATGTTATTTAGCGAGGTTTATTATGTTTGTTTGGGAGTAGTTGATCAGCTGATATTTTCTGGTGTACGGCCTGATCTGAAGATGGCCTTGGTAATATCCCCCCTATAGCTCTGGGATACTATATATTCTCTGTACTGTACGTGCTTGCATCAAATCGCTTGTCTGAAATATTGACGTCATCAAATCACTCGTCCGATTTATATGGTATCATCAAATCGCTCTTCCAATACCTATAAATCTATAATGACGTCATCAAATCATTCCTCGTGCGTGTTGTGGTGCCCTATACCTTGAGTCTACTAAACAGACGTACATAGCCTAGGCTGCTAAGCACAAATCACTATTAGATATATCCTCATTATCCTGGATATATCTAACGTAGGGTCACGCAGGTATATAGCGGCCCTTTAATTTTTAATTGCGGCCTTCTCAAGACTGAGAGTCTCTAAATCGAAATTACATTAAAAAGTAGCATAGTTTCCAAAAAAAGGCAGTGCATGCTATAATCCAGGATACAGTAACATAGGGTATGGTAATCAGCTGATAGAATCTATAGTTTGACGTGACCACCGGATGACTGGAAATGGCGACTCTGACCACACTTTGAAATATGGGAAAACTTACTTAAACTTAGCACTTTTAAATTTAATTTCTTTCTGATCAATTACTAACTAGGCATTGGTTAAATTGTATTCCATTTTTTTCTTCCTTATTTTTTATTCATAGGAACTACAATTTAGCAGTTAACTAGCACTACTTTACGCTCCTAGGTAGCATATTTTCAAGACCCTATTTCTTATAGATAAGTTAAAGAAATTAACAATAAAAACACACCTGAATTATATCTATGTATTCAACTTTGAGGTTCAAACGCCATTTTCGCTTTTCTTTTGTACGAAACCCTTATAAAATGACTTCAAACTTCTCGATATTTACATGCAAATACGAGGAATTATGGGCCGCTCGGTCACAAACAAGGAATGTGTTGTTGTGGTGACGTCATATTTTTGTGTCGTCTGCTAGGTACTATACCCGATTATGTTCCTGTACCGTGCTATAATCTATTAGTTTAAGTTTTCAACGTGTGTTTTGAAGCTATGATGTTTCTGTTGTTGGAGGCCGCAGTTAGTTAGTGTGCCGCAATTTACCTGCTTGACCCTAGGTACATAGGTTCTATTGTGTTTCAGAGTAGAAATGCGTCTAATGAGGGTACCTAATATAAGTAGTGAGGATAATAGGTAGTACAAACCAGTTCATAAAATGATTAAATACATAGGTATTACAAACATAGGATGATATGAACAACCTAGCCTAGTTGTTAGGAAGGAAAGCAGTTTTACAGTTCCAAAGTGTGTCCTGTTGATCCTAAGTGTGTCCTTTTGCTAGACTGCAGAATATGGAACATTTTTCCAAGACTCTCTAGTCAGTCTCTGCGACCAGTCTGAAACCCGAGCCTAATTTTAGAAATTGGAGATCTCTGCGGGAAGATTATGAAATAATTTCTATGTTACCATTAAATTATTAATTTAGCTGCAGGAGATTTTGAATCTTCTGATCTTAATTTAAAATCTCTGCGGGACAAGAGACACATTAGGTATGCACATTATGATCCTATCATCCTAAATGTGTCCACCTATGATGCTATCATCCTAAGTGTGTGATTGTGTGCTGTTGATCCTAACTTCCTAAGTAAGGTCAAGCAGGTAAATTGCAGCCCACTAACTAACTGCGACCTCTAACAGCACTAACATCATTGGGTCACGCAGGTAAATTGCGGCCCTTTAATTTTTAATTGCAGCCCTCTCAAGATAGTCTCTACCTAAAACATTCTGAATCGAAATTTCATTAATATTTTGCATAGCTATGAAAATAAGCGCAGTACATGTTATAATTTATTAATTTGAGTTTTTAACGTGTGTTTTGAATTTATGATGTTTGCTGTAAGAGGCCGCAGTTAGTAAGTGTGCCGCAATTTACCTTCTTGACCCTAGCTTCAAAACACTCGTTAAAAACATGGAAGTAATAAATTTTAGCATGTACGGTGCTTATTTTGATAGCTATGCAACATTTTAATGTAGGTAATTTCGGTTCAGAATGTTTTAGAGACTCTCTTGAGAAGTTGAGAGGGCTGCAATTAAAAATTAAGGGGCTGCAATTTACCTGCATGACCGGATGACCCTATGTCCTCTGACTCCTCTTAATCCTTTTCCTTTTTTCAGAGGCTGGAAAATTGTAAGCCAATTCTTGAGCTAAAATTTCACAAATTTCTGAGCCCAGCCAATTTGGCTCATATTTTGAAGATTCAAAGCCAAAATTAACATGGGAACATAGGAATTAATTCAAAATTTTAAGCCAAATTAGACATACCTATCTGTGTTTTGACCTTTTGAAATGATGAAATCTAAGCCAATTAATTTTCCTCAACTGACATATTCTGTAACATGCCCATGGAATTCCTGTCTATTGTCTACATGTGACCTCTTGATCCTGTTTATGTGTGTTCTCTTTATCCTAAGTGTGATCCTATTCCTAAGTGTGTTCTCTTGATCCTAAGTGTTATCTTGATCCTAAGTTTGTTCTCTTGATCCTGCGTGTGTCCTATTAATTCTATGTGTGCCCCTTGTTATCCTATGTGTGTCTTCTTTATCCTATGTGTGTCCTCTTGATCCTACATGTGTCCTCTTGATCCTACATGTGTCCTCTTGATCCTACGTGTGTCCTCTTGATCCTACGTGTGTCCACTTGATCCTACTTGTGTCCTCTTGATCCTACATGTGTCCTCTTGCTCCTACGTGTGTCCTCTTGCTCCTACGTGTGTCCTCTTGCTCCTACGTGTGTCCTCTTGCTCCTTCGTGTGTCCTCTTGATCCTACGTGTGTCCTCTTGATCCTACGCCAGTCTGTATTTGGTGCACAAAATTCCACTGACTTTTTGAAAAAGCTGAAAAAATCCACCATAAATTTCCAGTAATTTGGCTGATCCACCAACATTTTCCCAATTTTTCCACCGAAAATTAATGGTAACATAGGAATAAATAGCTAAAATTCCACCGACTTTGCCAGAACATTATATTCAAAGGGGAAAAAATTCCACCGACATGTCGGTGGAATTTACCACGAAATACAGACTGGAATTCCTACGTGTGTCCTCTTGATCCTACGTGTGTCCTCTTGATCCTACGTGTGTCCTCTTGATCCTACGTGTGTCCTCTTGATCCTACGTGTGTCCTCTTGATCCTACGTGTGTCCTCTTGATCCTACGTGTGTCCTCTTGATCCTACGTGTGTCCTCTTGATCCTACGTGTGTCCTCTTGATCCTACGTGTGTCCTCTTGATCCTACGTGTGTCCTCTTGATCCTACGTGTGTCCTCTTGATCCTACACGTGTCCTCTTGATCCTACACGTGTCCTCTTTATCCTACGTGTGTCCTCTTTATCTTACGTGTGTCCTCTTTATCTTACGTGTGTCCTCTTTATCTTACGTGTGTCCTCTTTATCTTACGTGTGTCCTCTTGATCCTAAGTGTGTCCTCTTGATCCTAAGTGTGTCCTCTTGATCCTAAGTGTGTCCTCTTGATCCTAAGTGTGTCCTCTTGATCCTAAGTGTGTCCTCTTGATCCTAAGTGTGTTCTCTTGATCCTAAGTGTGTCCTCTTGATCCTAAGTGTGTCCTCTTGATCCTAAGTGTGTCCTCTTGATCCTAAGTGTGTCCTCTTGATCCTAAGTGTGTCCTCTTGATCCTAAGTGTGTCCTCTTGATCCTAAGTGTGTCCTCTTGATCCTAAGTGTGTTCTCTTGATCCTAAGTGTGTCCTCTTGATCCTAAGTGTGTCCTCTTGATCCTAAGTGTGTCCTCTTGATCCTAAGTGTGTCCTCTTGATCCTAAGTGTGTCCTCTTGATTCTAAGTGTGTCCTCTTGATTCTAAGTGTGTCCTCTTGATTCTAAGTGTGTCCTCTTGATTCTAAGTGTGTCCTCTTGATTCTAAGTGTGTCCTCTTGATTCTAAGTGTGTCCTCTTGATTCTAAGTGTGTCCTCTTGATTCTAAGTGTGTCCTCTTGATTCTAAGTGTGTCCTCTTGATTCTAAGTGTGTCCTCTTGATTCTAAGTGTGTCCTCTTGATTCTAAGTGTGTCCTCTTGATTCTAAGTGTGTCCTCTTGATTCTAAGTGTGTCCTCTTGATTCTAAGTGTGTCCTCTTGATTCTAAGTGTGTCCTCTTGATTCTAAGTGTGTCCTCTTGATTCTAAGTGTGTCCTCTTGATTCTAAGTGTGTCCTCTTGATTCTAAGTGTGTCCTCTTGATTCTAAGTGTGTCCTCTTGATTCTAAGTGTGTCCTCTTGATTCTAAGTGTGTCCTCTTGATTCTAAGTGTGTCCTCTTGATTCTAAGTGTGTCCTCTTGATTCTAAGTGTGTCCTCTTGATTCTAAGTGTGTCCTCTTGATTCTAAGTGTGTCCTCTTGATTCTAAGTGTGTCCTCTTGATTCTAAGTGTGTCCTCTTGATTCTAAGTGTGTCCTCTTGATTCTAAGTGTGTCCTCTTGATTCTAAGTGTGTCCTCTTGATTCTAAGTGTGTCCTCTTGATTCTAAGTGTGTCCTCTTGATTCTAAGTGTGTCCTCTTGATTCTAAGTGTGTCCTCTTGATTCTAAGTGTGTCCTCTTGATTCTAAGTGTGTCCTCTTGATTCTAAGTGTGTCCTCTTGATTCTAAGTGTGTCCTCTTGATTCTAAGTGTGTCCTCTTGATTCTAAGTGTGTCCTCTTGATTCTAAGTGTGTCCTCTTGATTCTAAGTGTGTCCTCTTGATTCTAAGTGTGTCCTCTTGATTCTAAGTGTGTCCTCTTGATTCTAAGTGTGTCCTCTTGATTCTAAGTGTGTCCTCTTGATTCTAAGTGTGTCCTCTTGATTCTATGTGTGTCCTCTTGATCCAAATGTGTGTCCTCTTGATCTCAAGTGTGTCCTCTTGATCTCAAGTGTGTCCTCTTGATCTCAAGTGTGTCCTCTTGATCTCAAGTGTCTCCTCTTGATATAAAAAACATTGATATAGTGTGTTGAATAGAGTACATAGATGCATAGAAACAAGAAGATATGGAAAGTATGTAGAATTATTCTACAGAATTAATGTAGTCAGCAATTGCTATAGGTAGCTAGTAACATTTAAAAAAATATTTGCCTACTATTTTAATAATTAATGAAATTAATATCAATAAACTATAGGATAGATAGCCTAATAGAAAGATGGTATCCAACATACAACTATTGGTCATAAAATTCATTGTCAGGTCCTGGTCTTCCACCCTTCTCCTGATGATGAATAGAAATCTTTCTATTCGAAAGCTTGAAACCAAAAATACCTTCAACGCTGAGTTTAAATAACCTCTAAGAACTTTTCATCTTCATCTGCATTGTGGCTTTCTTCTAAATTTCCGGTTCTGCCTATTCTGGTTCTTATTGTTAATTAACGGTTATTTTCTGTACTATGGAAGTATCCTCATTCCTAAGGAAGACAATTGATCGATATTGGCATATTGCAGACTGGTCAAAGACTATTCACATTCTCATAACTGTAATTCATCAAATAATTAATTAGATTACGTGCACTCTGTAGAGTGAATAAATTCGCCGCCACTTTCACCTGTTCTCTCCCAAAATCTAACAAACTGGTAACTTGATAAGTTACCCCACCAGGTTTCATGCAATATAGTTTAATACTTTTTGAGTTATTAAGTTATAAATGAACTTGACATTTAACCCGATCGCTCCTTAAAATCTAACAAAATGGTTCCTGTATATTGACCAATTGTCCCATTAAATTTTAGACAATTTGGTTGAATGCTTTTTGAGTTATAAATGGCCTTGACCTTGATCTTTGACCTTTAACCCGATCGCTCCTTAAAATCTAACAAAATAGTTCCTGTATATTGACCAATTGTCCCACCAAGTTAAATGCAATATGGTTCAATGCTTTTTGAGTTATAAATGACCTTGATCTTTGACCGGATCGCTCCCAAAATTCTACCAAAAGGTCACTGGACATTGAACAATCGTTTCACCAAATTTCAGGCAATTTGGTTGAACACTTTTTAATTATGCGAATAACAAGATGATAATTAAATAAATTCCAGGTAAAACATGACCTTCCACAAATTTGCGAAGGTAATTATTGACCTTTGTGTTCAATTATGCATAGGCAATTTGCCTATAATAATATATTAGAAAACTACTTTTTTATTTTTCATTTTCTAATTGTCGTCATATCTCAAAAAGTACTTCAAATTTCTAAAAACGGTTTACACAGTTAATTTCTAAGACCACTTTTACATATTGTAGATATTTTTTCTATTCGATTAATGCAAATTTTATTTATTTATTTATTTTGATGTTACCATGTATTTGCCGATTTGAATTAAATCCCTATCTATTCCATTAAAACTTAAAATTCGAATAATTCAAAAACCCGTTCAAATTTCGTAAAACAAATCGATAGCATTCACTAGGACCATAGGTCGAAGGTCTCCAGAAAATTTCAGCCCATTCTGTTGGATAGTCTCTGAAAATATCCTGGAAAGTATGTCAAATTAATTCCTATGTAGCTATCCCATCATAAATCAAGTGTTAATAATTCGAAAACCCATTCGAATTTCGAAAATTCCTTTTAACACGTTAAATTTTACACCATTTTCTAAAAAGTTCTAAATTTTCAAGTCTGTAGGTCTAACCGTTTGTGAGTAATATTGCTCCAAGTAACACACATACAGACAGACACACACACACAGATGTGGTGTATTATATATATAGATTTCTATCAAACTGACTGTATCATATTTACTTACAGAATCATTTAGTCATTTATTTAACCCTTTTAGCTATCTTATTCAGCTACAATGAGTAACATATACATTCAGGAGCCCCCTACAAATGGAAAAGTGAGATTATTTAAATGTATTTATACTGGTAACTTTCAAATACATACAGTTTTTGCATTATCCTCATTATCAAGTTCCAATATTTTGTCTAATGTTAATGAGCTATTGTAAGTTCTGAGTTTTCCAGACTTTTCCACATTTTCAATCCTGCAAGAAAAAGTATAAAATAGTTATTTAACTTCCTTTTTCTTATAAAATTGAAAATGGGGAACTGGTCAGTTCAAATCGTCTTCACAACAAGTAGTTACATGGTACATCTCTATCTTGTAACCTTGTTGATATTTTAGATTGCATGTCTGATATTATTATTGCATCGAAGTTCTATTTAATTAGTGATATTTCTATTTTAATTCCTACTCAATTAGTTATGTATATGTCCAATGAATCATTATAAGCTCTTACATTAATGTTATCACATTGTGAAATTTTTATATTCCTGTAATAACCAATAAATTGTTTTCGATTTGAAGGTAGTCCTGTCTACCTCCATAGGAGACATAGAAGTGGAACTATGGTCCAAAGAAGCGCCTCTTGCTTGCCGCAATTTCGTGCAGTTGTGCATGGAGAATTACTACAACAACACAATATTCCACAGAGTAATTCCTGGCTTCATTGCTCAAGGAGGTGATCCTGAGGGTACTGGAGTTGGTGGGGAGAGTATTTACGGAAAACCTTTCAAAGTGAGATCAAAATCTTGTATAGGGTGAGTTTCTGAAATATCAGTCAGTTTCACATCTCCGGTCATATAAGAAAAAACGATATATATATAGCTATATATAATACCTACAGATGTTGTGGATACCAATAATATTTATATATTATTAATAATATATATTTAATAATATTTAAAATTATGATAGTTTTTCATATATGATCAATGGTGTGAAGCTGACCGATGATTAGTAACTTATCCATGTATTTTCTTTTATCATCCATTAATATATATTTTGTTAAAAATAATTGTGAAAAAATTGCTCACGGACAAGTAGCTAATGTGTTTTACAAATTACTTACCCGCTGCAATCTGTTTTCAGGATGAGTTTCACTCTCGTCTGCGTTTTGTCAGGCGTGGTCTCGTGGGTATGGCAAACTCAGGTCCTGACGACAATGGGGCTCAATTTTTCTTCACTTTAGGTAATTTTATATTATTTATAATTTAATTCCTTATTATTCGATTCCAATGGTTGATTTTCATAAAAATTCCCAATGAAATTTTATAATCCTTCATTTTTAAATTTTATATTTTTCAGCCATATCAATTTGAAAGCATTTCTTAAAATAAGTTCAACATAAATGATAACACCTGACCTAAACTTTTGGACCAATAAACATCAATCTTCGAAATTGAATCAATCTAAATATCATCAGAATTAAAACAGGTATTTAATTCACTTAAAAATTTAACCTATAATTTAATTTAATGTTTCAGGTCCTACTAAAGAGCTTCAAAATAAGAATACAATATTTGGCAAAGTCACAGGTGATACTCTTTACAATCTGCCGAGGTTTGAAGAGGGGGAGATAGATAAGGTAAAGTCAACTTTATTATCTGTATCTATTACTATCTAATGGTTATCAATAAGTTTTAAATCTAGTAATTATTTCAACTCAGGTAAAATACTTTGGTTCATAAGCTCTCCATTTGTCTCTCCAAAGGAAGCTAAATTTCTCTCCATAATGAAGAAATTATCATAAATTCTCTCCAAAAATGACATTGATAATTCCCCTCTATTTGCAATTGAAGAACTCAAAATAGCTGTCAATAACTCTCCAGATAAATCGCGAGAAAGGCCATACTTTATAACCTGGATTGTAACCCATATTGTTCACATACTTTTTCCCGCCCTCAGGATGACCGTCCAGTGTACCCGCATAAAATAACAAAGACGGAGGTGTTGATAAATCCTTTCACGGATATTGTGCCTCGTGAAAAGATTCAGAATGAGATTTCAAAGGAAGAAAGGAAAAAGAAGAAGAAGAAAGGCATCAAGAACTTCTCCCTTCTATCGTTTGGAGGGGAAGCGGAGGAAGAGGAGGAAACTGTCATAACGGCCAATAAAGAGTTGGGAGGAGGGGGTGGAAGTGAGCCATCTTTGGTGGATTTTGCCAATGTGGAGGAAGAGGAGAAAGAAAAAGCTAAAGCCAAGGAGAGAATCAAGGATAAATTGAGACTTCTCGCGAGTGGAGGCGGTGAAAAGGAAAATAAAACGGAAGGAGATAAACTCGGAGAGAGTTCTCATTCCGCTAGTCATCATAAAAGTCACAAGAAAGATAAAGGAGAATCTAAAAGAAAGCGTGAAGAAAAGTCAGATGGAAAACAAAAGAAAAAACATAGATCAGAATCTGCTGATGAAAATAGTGAACCAGTTTCTAATGTTGAAAGTAGAGACAAAACTACTCAGAGAGAAAACAGTCAAGAGAAGTCTGGAAAAGATAGAAAAGAAGTTAGGGATGAGATAAAACAGTTACAAAGAGAATTGTATGGCAAAAGTAAAATAGAGAATGAGGTAAAAGAAAATAAAGCTAAAGAGGAGAAAGCTGATAAGAAGTCAAGTGCTGTTCAAGATTTCCTAGTGGAGAAACAAAAGTAAGTGATTAATAGATAATGAAATTATATCATATAGCTAATGTGGAGATTAAATATTACTAAGAAAAATAAAATGTTGCTTAAATTATAAGATATGGAAAAAATAAGTGGTACCTTGAACCCAAAGGAATATAAATATTAAAATAAAATAATTAGTCTCATATTATATATCTTTGAAATATATCTTCAGATAAAGAAGAACTCGTATTACACTCTACAGTCTCCTACATTGAGTTTCTGTTTATTTTGAACTTCAATTAATTCTTGATAATTGATATGATTTCTATAAATATATTACATACTTAGGCAGCTTTATTATGGGTGATTAAAAACTTAACTGGTTTGTAGCTACCAACTGTCACATAAAATATGGTTAGATAAACATAATGTAGAACTTTCATACCTTTAAATTAGCTATAACTTTTATAACTATGTATCAAGTAAAATAATAAAACCAATACTTTCTAAATAAGATGCATGATTTTCTCCCTTTCTCAGGTACATCTCTGACAACTCAAAAGCTCTCACCAAGAAAACAAAAAAGAAAGAAAGTTTCAGTTTGTCCATTTTGGAAAAGTTCAAAAATAAAGTAAGAAAAGCAATTGAAGAAGAAGATGATGATAAAGAGGATGAAAGTAAAAAAGAGGAAGATTGGTAAGTGCGATAAATTCTAGCACTGAATATTCATATCTTTTATTCATTTAATTGCAGGGTTTAACATATTTCATAATGAGGGAATTTATTCCTCAGGATAATTATAGCTAATTGAATTCATAATAATTTATTCTCAATCAGGAAGTGTTCAAAGTAAAATTTAAAGGTCACATTGATTCATGACCCAATGTCAGAGTACTTGAGTGTTCTAATTTTGGGACATTGCCCAAATATGTGTCTTCTCAAATACTGACTCTCTCCTTCTAAGGCTGACTCACAAGATCGTGTTTGATGACTCTACTCCTGTGCTCGCAAAGGATGCTAGCTCTAAGGATGACAGTTGGTATGCACTGGATGATCCTAGACATCCTCTCAACAAACAGAGACGAGAAGAGTCTGGCAAGAAGAAGAGCAAGAGCAGACACAGATAGGAAGAGATCTTATTTCTACTCTTTAATGACTCTCACATTTAGAGAATATCTGATGCATCTTGTTGAACAATTCTTAAAAAAAAGAGGTAGTATTTAAGGTGAGCTCAGAGTTATCGGAGAGTTCTACATTAGGATTATAATATTTTTCATGTAATATTGAAGATGTGGAAGTGTCAGATAATCGGAACTAACCCTACCCATTTGGTCATGAAGGCCACTTTAGATGCCAAATAATTCTTTGCTATTTTAATCATATCGGCAGAAGTAATATTTGTTTTCTAATTAGAATTGATTTGACAATTTTTCCTAAGATGATTAGATTTTTTTATAAAAAAATACCTATTTTCTTATTAGGTAGCAGTTTTTGTCTACTGCGTACAATTTTAATATTTTTGACTAAGCTACCGGTAAATAAATTGCTCCATGTAAATGAAGAATAGTGGAACTGTATACTTTCAGTTTGAATAGAAGCATTGGCTTACTTAAATGAAAATGATCATTTAATTAATTTACCGAACCGTAAGTTCAGAGCATTCTTCATTTTCAACCATAAGAAAAAAGTATGTAGCTATTAATCAGGGCTGTGGAGTCGGAGTCAAAGCTTTTTTGGTATAGTCAGAGTCAGGAGTCGAAAATTTGTACCGAATCCAAGCTATAGATATAAGTCACAAAAATTTAGATCCGTTTTATTTGTTGTTTATCTTAAATATCTCATTCTCTAAGAACTAATGATTGCTCATAGATATGAATTGAATCAATATTTAAAGTCTAAAAATTCAAATGACTCAATAATGCTTATAAAAATACTGTAAAACTGTTTGTTGCAGTCTGTGAAATTCTTTATAAAGGAGTTGGAGTCGATAAATTAAAGATACTTCGTAGTCTAACATTTTATTTACCGACTCCGCAGCCCTGCTATTAATTATTTAAATCGTGGAATTTTCCTTTTATAACTTCATTCTTCTAACCTGCAATAGAATGTATTGTTGCGTTGTATTATAGTAAAATTAAGTCTTATTTTTGTGTATTAATTGATCAACAACCTGAGTGGTCTTTTCTTTCGATTATTACTTGAAAGAGCAAACATCTTGGATGATTATCAAAATTTAGGTTTTACATTAGAAAATTAAGAAATATACAGCAAAATTATAGTTATTGTATACATGCATGTCGGAAGACATAAATAATCACCTTCATATTAAATTATACAAGTCCTTTCTGTACGACAAATTGGTTGTTTTACCAAGTTTGATAATGTACAAGAGGCATCAAGGACTTCTTCTAGTCAGCCAGTAGACGAAAATAATTAAAGGGTGTTAGTTACATTAGTAACATTACATAAATTAAACAAAACTGATGATATATCTTTATTACCTGAAACATTAGTTACATGATGTACTATGTTACTAAATAAATTCTTTGTAGAATTAGCAATATAGATCACTTACTCCAATATCGAACAGTCAGTGATATAAAGATAATGTAGGTACAGAACACTCTTAGTACTCGGAAAGTAAGAGTTGTGGTAGTTAACACATCCACTTTCTGAGTACTGTGAGTGTTGCAAGTTCTACGATGTTCCTAGTAGATGATCAGTTTTGTGTATTATTTTGGTTACTGAAAAATATTCTTACTGACCTTGAAGTGTTAATTTCATTGAAAAACTGGAAGGTATTTATAAAATAAGTTCCATGTATTGGATTTGAAGCTAGGAAATCTGAGAGTAACAAGATTAATCCTATTTATCTCTTCTTTTTATATATAGACGTGAATAAATTTTCATTAAATCAATAGGAACAGAAGGAGGTTCAAAATAGAGGCATCTAAAGAAATAACTTAAGGAATATGTTCATCTACATTATGTCTGATCATTTGACTTCTTAATAACTACATTTAATTGGCTAAACCATAATATAAATCAGCAGCAACATACAAAGAGTTGTTAGAAACAATATTATGTACAAAGGGAAGAAAAATCAACAACTAGCCACACTATACCCAGCCAAACAAACAATCATTGGAAAATACAAAAAACACGTGGAAACAACGTGCACAAAACATGTTTAACAAGTTAAACTGACAACGACCTGCGTTCTGGCAATAATGAAACGTTTGGAGTGCAAAATTTGAAGATACCTAAATTATTACCTTAAAATAAAATAATCAACAGGTTTCATTAATTTTAAATGAACAATATGTTCATCATCACCAATATAGATTTATCCTGCAAATAAAATTAATAATAAAATCTGAAGTTTTTCAAGGGATGCCATTGAACATGTTTAAAATCTGTCTTATAAAAATACTTGCCGTCAATATAATTTCATTCTCTAGCTACTCATCATACATTTCGGTTTGGTTTGCCCTAACGTCCCTAGCCCTATTGCGCTGCACGTTCCTGAATTTATCTGCTTCGCTCATAGCCTTTTTCTTCATCCTGCCACCATTAGCATTATTGGCCTGATCCAACTCCTCGACTGAAAAGTTCCACTGCAAGAATTCATTACTCCTGAAGTGGGCGTTAAGACCCGTACCAAGAACATGAACGAGAGAGTCGTACCTGAACTTTGTTTTCCAATCATCAATGTAGATCAAGATCTTGCCAAGCTTCTTCTTGATGACCACAGTCTCTGATTCGAAATATTCTTCACTGAGGTAGGTTTCAACAGCTCTGAACAGAGACTTCTGCTTCAGTCGATCTTTTTTCGCCATATGCTTGTGAGACTCAGTGGCTAACTCGCTTATGATGGCTATCAGTTCATTCTTCTTCCTGTAGGTGAACTTAGAGTTATCTTTAACCAGTTCGTAGATGAGGGCTACACCCAAGCCAACCTCCAGCCTCATTTCCACCTCTTTGGTTTCCAATACACTTAGCATTTCTGCTAGGATGGATGGAGCTCGCATTACAACCTCCCCAAAGATATTGTCACATGTGAGGAGTAGCAAGAACCCTTGCAAAGCGGCTGAGTGCATCAGTATTTGCGCTGGAGAAAGTGAAGGCAGTTCTCCATTGCCCTAAAAACAAAGATATTGCTATGAAAATAATATATTTGTGTAAAAATGTATTAATATTATTTCTCAGAAATACACCTCAAGAAGTGGAACATTATACCTTTAGTTTCCTCTATTTGTAAGAAATGGATGTAGAAAAACAAAGAGCTGTCTTACATCCTAATAACATTCAATATTGATAGACCATCAAATAATTTATTTTAAGTCTGTTCAAACCTAAAATCCTTTCGAGTTGCTAGAATGTGCTATTTTGATGGTATATTTTAATTAGCTTTTTAACATATGGAAACACAACAAACTAAAGGATAGGACACGTGAATTGTCCATTAAATTTTTTCAAACACTTTAAAGTTTCAGTGAAATCATGCAATTAGATACCTAATAAAACAAGAAATTATCAAGAAACTTAATTACCTTTGGCAGCGACTTCGCAAAGACATTATGCAGCGTGTTGATGGCACTGAGTAAATCTGTATCTTCAATAGAGCCATAATACCCAAGAACAGCAACGCTTCGACAAACTTCCTCCCTAATAGGTGCAGCAACAGTGCTATCTTTGGCTGTAAAAAGAAGAGTAGGTTGCAGCGTCTCAAAGACCGTGTCACACAAACCATCAGTGCAGTTGAGACTGTTTATCATGAGCAGAGAAGCCAATTTAGCCGCCACTATTCTCTCAGAAGCAGAGGTGCCTTTCTTGATACTGCGCTCGATTATATCGCACAGAGTCACTATCAGACCATCTAACTCATCATCTTCAGCACATCTAAAAGGCGAAGTGCTTAATATTAGCATAATATTTCAAAAATCATTTTATAATTCATCTGTGAAGTGTATTCAAACATTAAGAGCACATTTGCCATCAATGCATACCTAGAAAATCTTTTATCTTAACTTATTATCACTTTTCAGCAAGTCTGTCTGCAACAAAATTGAGTGTGTTACCTTTCCTCATAGATAGAATTCACAAGACGTTTACCTCTTTTCAAGAATTTTCTTGAGGTCGTTGAGTCCTTTCAGACGAGTATTTAGTCTCTTTTCCTGCGCCAACTCAATAGCTGATTTGAGGAAGTTGATGTACTTCTCAGACTCTGTGATTGTGTCTCCTTCTTCAACTGATTGAATAAATTACATAACTGTGTTAAGATGAAAAATGTAATCAACTCCACAGAAATGTGGATCAACTTGTTAGTATATTGCTTGAATAATTTAATATAAAAAAATGTGTTTATTTGGAACATCATTAAAATTAAGAAAGGTACATTGGGTTTGATTTATACTCCTGTTATGAGATTAAATTACAATGCACATGTAATACGATACTCAGAAAATAGAACATTGATCTCAGTTTTAATGATAGCAGTTCATTTTTGAATAGGTAAGCTAATCACTTTAGATTGAACAAAGAAATATTTCTCAACTGTTTATCCTTCTATTGATTAGTCTCTTCTTTTAATGGTAGTCTAGGATATTTAACAGATATGAAAGAAAAAGTTTGTGACTGTAATTAATCATATAATTTAGCTACTGCTATATTACTTTACTCTATCACCCCCTGGGTGATGAAGAGAATAATTATTTGTTTCAGATCAACTTCAGAACAAATTTATTAATGATTTAACTTTTTTTATCTCCTTATAGCTACGTTGAGTTGGGAAAAGTATAAAATTATCGGGCAGTTCTATATTTTCTGAAGCTGCAGGTAGCTATCAAGGAAAGTTTAAATTATTTTTCCATAATTTCATACATGATTAAAAAATTTGAAACTGTTCCAATTACTCTGAAATTAGTGACATTAATGCATTTCTAAAAGAAAAATTTGATAACTAAAATTGAATTATCAATAGATGATAGAGTCTAGGCAGTAAGTACATACCCTCCATTTCATTTTCACTCTCAGAGTCTACTGTAGTCTCTGTCAGTTCACTGGCAATGCTCTCCACTTCATCTTCTGTTCTGTTGGTAGCAGCTGAAAAAAATATAGCTATTAATTAATCAAAAAATAAAGTTTATTTGTCATCTCTGGAATAATTAAATGAATATTGATAATGATAATAATCTGGAATAATTAAATGATAATCTTCATGTCAGTCAATTGAATGATTTCATTTGAACTTTCAAAATTGTAGAAATGTAAGCCAATTAACAGACATTAGTGACACACTCAGTAATTTTCAATTTCAAATTTCCTGCAAAATTTGAAACATTTTTCTAAGATTTTTTTTTCTCAGAGACAAATCTGAACCCAATTTTAGAAATAGTATGTCTTGAATGAGAGATCTTGAATTAATTCCTATGATACCATTAATTTAACTGCGAGAAATTTTGAATTAATTCCCCCATAACCATTAATTTAGCTGAAGGATATTCTGAATCTGCTGCTTAGAGTCAGAGAGTAACTCTCTCTCAAATTAAAATCTCTAAGAGACAGAGTCACTGTACCAGTCTGCAGAATGTGGGACATTTAACATTTTCTGTGCAAACAATTCTTAATTTCCTCCTATATTTACATGTATTTTACTGAGAACAGAAGTCAAAATAGAGGATTTCTTGGAGAACAGTTTATCAGTTGCTGCAGTCTGGGAGTCACAGAGAGAGAGTCAGGAGACACATTTTACTGCATGCAGAGTGGTGGAGTTGGACTGGGTCCACCATCCCTGGGATAATTCAAATAAGTAAAAAGTAAAGACAAATGAAATTTAATAAATTATCAATAGCTAAATTCCAGACTGTCAAGTAAAATAGTATGACTCATATACTCTCCAGCTCTCTCCAAAAATCACAAAATTTTCTCCAAAATGATCAAATTATCATAAATTCTCTCCAAAATAACATTAATAGGAGAAAAATAGATATTTCTCGCCATTTGCAATTGAAGGGTTCAAAAAATTTAGAATTGTGATTACAGAAATTTTTCTAAAACTAAAATAAAAAGGAAGAAGTATGAAAAATTAAAATAGCTACTATAGAAATTTTCAATGAAGATGAGGAAAATAGCCTAAGCTCTCTTTCTAGTTGATATAATATTAAATAAATTACTAAAATTCTCATTTGTTAATGGTTACCATTTTTTTATTTATGTAGTTAATAAATAAAGAATAAAGTTCAAAATAATAGAAACATCAAACATATCCCAACATTACAACACATTTAATTATTTATTATTTTCTAAATTCCATTATCCATGAATCAAATATTTTCATTAAATAGTTAATTAATTATTGATAAAGATTCCCATAACGAGCTTTTATAAACTTATACAAGTATGCTAAATGGTACCTTTGCCTCACTAAGTTAGCTACTTTAATTGCACTCAAGGAGAATAGGATTCTAGAAATCAAGGTCAGACTTATCAGGCATTTGAATCCTAATTATTTTTTGTTAAATACCAATGCAAATATTTGCCTATTACCTATATATTATAAATATGTAAGTATCTACGGAGGCTACTCTGACGTCATGATGCATTGCATGACGTCAGTCCAACTCATGAGCATGAAGGTACAAGGTCATATGAAAACGTGGTTTAGATAGGTACGCACTTTCAATTAGTTACTCTTACCTCCACATATATCATCTAAATTTAACACATACTCAATTATAGAACATGGATAACTTTTTACCTAATAAAAACTAAATGTTTGACTTTTTTTTATGAAACACCCACCTTTATTTTTGGCGGCAGTATTCCCCTTTCGACCAGATCGCGATCCTTTCCCTTCCCGAGGCATGTTTGTAAGATATTTATACTATTATATTACACTAAATATTCACTATTTTTCTAGTACTATCACGTTGGTATAGTCTTACAACGAATCAACACAGCAAAGCTACTGAACAGCAATGAAGATATGAAATGGAAATAAAGCTGCGGAACGTCACTAACTCTCATGGTGGTTTGCAATAGACTGATTTCATCATATTTTTCTCTCTATTTTAACCGTTCTGTGAGAGCAGATTTCATAATAATGTGCAACTTTTTATTATCTTGAGGAAATAATTATATCTAATTCACTTATTTTTTTGTCGAAAAGGGTATTTTGTACTATTTTGATAATATTATTCTCATATTTATCAAATTAATGTACAATTTCGTTTTCTTCTTGTCGCTAACAATGATATTTAGTGACTAGTCATGCCAATTGTTCTCAAAATAGTCTTATCTCATACGTAATGTTCTCAGTGCAACCTTGTTATTGCTTATTAGCATTATAAAGTGGATATGAAACTTTGCATATATTATATTCCATATTAGTTAAATAAAAGATACCTCATTGCTCAATTAACTTTTGTATTAAATAAACATGATGGATTTTGATTTAAAAAGAACATAAATGACATATTCATTAATACGTATAGTACAAAAAGAGGAGAATAAAATATATGTTGTATACAGCCAGCATTTATTAACCATATATCATGTATTTGATAACATACATTACATAGTCGAATAAAAATAGCAACTGGTTAACTGTAAAAAATACATCATAAAACTAATTTAATCAGTTTCATGAAACATGTAGTTAATGAAAAAATGACCTGAGAGAAAATATTGTAGTACATATATTCATCCGACTGGTTTGATCATCATAGTAGCAGCTTTAATGTATTGTTTGTTCCTCCACTTGTGCCAATTGATGCCAATACCCTCACCAGTGCCAGGTAATCTGTAGGGCCCCATTAAATTAGCCCAAGAGCACCTATTGAACCACCACCCTCCAATAGCCCAGTACTGAGAGCAGTTAATCTCACGAGAAGTATCTCTGTCTTCGTCGTAGGTGCTGAACATCATTCCATCTGCTGTGAAGTTATCGGACAAGTCGTTGTTGCCCATAGCATCTCCCGCGTCACCACTGTAACCTGACACACGCAGCTTGTAGCCTTGGTCTTCGTCACCAATGTAGAAAAGGTCGTAATGAGCATAGGCGGTAGTGTCATTGAAATCAGTTAGTTGAATACGGAGCTGGTAATTACGGTAGTTGGTCCAGAGGTGGATGTTTTCAAGTCCTACCCAATGGTCAGCTTCAGGCTCACCAAATCCTATTTTGTAATCCCTCATTCCTCGCGTGAAGTTCAGGGCTTCCGAAACATCTTCATGAGGATTTCTCTTTAGCAGGACAGTCCATCCCCCATCATCAATGTCCATTTCGCAGTATGCACGCACAGCATGGGCCCCCTTAGGGTCTAGGTAGAGAGTGTACACCCCAGATTGTGAATTTGGGGGCAGGGATGAACAATCCACAGTAGACAACCTAGATAAAATAGCAGACGCTTTTCCTTCCACATCTTGAATTCTGTTATGTAGTTCTTGAATCCTAGTCGCTACGTACTGATACACTTCTTTCAAAGCCTCGCCGATTTTACCACTAGATGAGAATATTCTGTTATCCACAGAATAGATATCATTGTCTATAGGTCTGCTCAAATCATTCACATAATCTTCAGAGATGTCGTTTCGAGTTTTCTGACGAGTATATTTTCCATTACAGAGCAGCTGCAGCAAACACCATAGAGCACAGCACAAAATCCACGCCACTTTCATCACGTTAGTTTGACACCTCTGTCTGTTCTTATTTACAGAAGTTAACTGACAGTGTTGTGTAGAATGGGCGGAAGTTCAGTGTGAACTTTTTATCAGTTAGCTGAGGACATTCAGATAACTACATGCATTCAAAACATAGCAAACTATATTACTATAGTGCTATTATACTTTTTAATTTTTCTTCATGACATGCTTACAGGAGGGGTGGAAATTAAAAGCAGTTAATTAATCAAATATACTTATAATTATTTTTGAACATCCAAATTTTCAATCAACTAGTAACGGGAGAAAAATGAGTAAATAAAAAATACTTTCAGATCATACACGGACCTACTTTTTCTAGAATAAAAATTAACTATTACCGGAATAACATTTGTAGATAATTTTTCACTGTTTCATAACAAAACACCCTAATTTAATGGATATAACTGCCAGAAGTTTACTTTCTCTTCATAGTTTGCATGAGGGTTGAACAGAAGTTCATAAGTTGCAGGTACTCGTCAGCTCCTTCTAGTAACTTGTGATCACAAGTCTGGTAAAAAAAACAATGATTAAAAGTAAAAGAAAACACATTAATTTATAATTATACATAAATACATATTACAATAAATTAGAGGAAAAATATTAAATTAAGATACACAAATTCAGGCGTAAGATTTCATATATGTAATTACATAAAAGTAATTTATAGTTTCTATTTTTCGAAATATTAAATTTTTGAAAGTGAATAATTTTATTTAAAATAGTAACTGAAAGAGAAGTAATTCAGTTGTTTGAATGTCACACTTATAACAAAATGTATTTAGGTAATAAGAAGAGTTTTTCAGACACATTGTTTTTCAATGATATATATTTATTGTCCACTTCCTAAGAATAATAAATTGATATAATATTTATGGCAAGCCGTATCACAAATACAGACTGCTCAAATATTTACAGGTAAGTGAATAATAATTAATTCATTACGTGAAATAAATAGGATAAGTTACGAATTATCGGACAGTTTCACAACATCGATCATGTAAGAAAAACTGAAATTTATCATTTTTAACATGAAAATGTAACAATAAGTCAATGATGCATACACACGAGTTTAAAATGATAGAAGCATTTAATTCCTGACTTTTTAACGAAAAATTACACTTCTAAGTTTCTAACGTGTTAAGCTACACCTATATTAATACTGTTGGAAAACCATAAATTTAACGAAAAAGTACACTAGCTAATATTAATCAACACTCAGTATAACTCACGGCTATCATTTCGAAGATATCGCATTTCTGTTCATCAGTAAAGTCGTGACTGTCTATCACGTGGTCATGAACTTGCAGTAAAATCTAAATGTGAAGGAAGAATATATAATTAAACAAACCGTAATTATTTCTATGCAGTTTGATTTCAATCATGATTCATAACTTTTGCAGAAAAAAAAAATCGATAATCGATAATTTCAGGAACAATATTATACATTTTTGTAGTTATTTTTAATATTCATCATTTTCAGTAACTGATTTCAGGGTATTCTGAATGTGAGAAAATAAAGAGAAACATCAAGATGGATGATATTGAAAACGAAGTCTATTAATATAATGGAAAAGATTTAGAGTGAGAAGTTAAATAATTCTACTGAAGATATTTTATTTCTTAGGCTCTAACTCATAGCTAGGGTTGTGACAATATGTTTTTAAAATCATAGATATTAAGAATATAATAAACGAAACGAAATCGAATACTATAAACAGCTGGTTTAAAACGATTCAATACTGTTTAATTCTCTCCGTCTATAATATTTTCGGGATCTATTATTTTAAAAGCATATTGTCACAACCCTAATGATCACACACAAACAACGAAAGTGAGCCATAAACTAACTGAGGTTCTTATTTATTTCACTTATAAGAATAAACTTGCCTGTCCTCCAGCATAACCTTCTGCCATTAATTCATCAATGTATTTAGATAATTTATCGTAGTTGCCAGAAGAACAAGCATCAAACAAGCCACTCATCCACTCCTCTGGAACAACGCCTGTATCGTATTGAAAATATAATAATGTTAATTATGAGTATAAAAGTATAACCAATTCAAAACTAAGAATATATAGAACACAATTTGAATACACATTAACCAATAAATTTTTACCTCTACTATTTCAAACCTACTGGTAGCTAATAAGAAAACAAAAAAAATTTCTTACTTTGTTGTTAGTAATGTCGAAATACTATTTATTCACAGGGTGGAGTTTGAAGACAAACACTAAAAATTTAATAAAAAGGACTTTGAAGAAGTAGTCAGTTACCCACCACTATTTAGTGAAAATGTTCATAGATGCAAGAAAGCTACTTATCGAGGAATGTGACATACCTAAACACATGGAAATTGAAAATTATCAAGTTGAAAAATACAATGAAAATAAACAAATTTTACCTAATTGATATTCCTAAATTTGAAATTATGCTGTATTCAATAAACCTCATGTAACTGATTAATTAAATAGTCTAATGACTATTTGTTAAAAACATGGAAATTTATTCACTAATTTAATAATTTTATCATAATGAGACTATACCTAGTTGAAAGATATTTAAATTTGGAAGCTCTCTGATTATTTGCAATTAAATGATCAAATTTTAAAATGATCAATATAAATTAATATTTAAAATAAGACAAAATGAACAAATTGAAAGATAATTTTTAGCTGAAGTGTCATAATGTAGCGAGTTTAAAAAAATGCAATGAATAGTTATATAACAAACAAGTACCTATTCATTATCATGGCACATAGCTAGTTTGAAAAATAACAGCTAAATTTAACTATACAGTAGAAAATTTGTTCACTATTCAGGCTACATTCTAACTCATTCACTATAGAGGAGTTCTACTGAATAAATAGCTATAGAGAATATGATAAAAAGAGAGAGTAATGTTGAAATTTTCACCTGTGATGTCATAAACAGTTTGTTGTGACAGTTCAACCCCAGCCTGCAGTCTGGCAGCACTCTGCAGTGTTGTGATGGCCCTCCTCATGTCACCCTCACTCACCGATATGAGAGCCTTGATGCTATCATCCGACACAGGCACTCCCTCCTCACGACAAATATCTTTGAGTCTTTGCTCCAATATAGTCACTCCTGGGAAAGTGAAACGAGGTTGCTTTATGAAACGAGTGAAATGAGTTGAACAAAAGAGTTTTTTGTAAAACTTAAGTAAATTCCAAGTCATCAGAGGGATTCCAAATATTGGATCATATGAAAAAAGTAGCCATATGAATAAAAGTAAAGTAATAACTATCATATAGCTGCTTTTCTCTTATGATTGAAAATGTGGAATAGTCTGATGAGTCAGATGTAACAGCTTGTTTTCAAGAACTTAATTTGGTTACTAGTTAAAGAAATGTTATTTTACTTGAAAGTAAGTATGTATTTTACTATAAAACTGAAATTAGATAAATACTATTGTAAATAAACTAAATATTATTCAAAGAATTTTTAAGAAAAGATAAATACTCAATTATCAGCACTTTAATATAGCTACAACTAATATTCATAAATAGATACTAGGGATGAAACTTCTAACATTTATATTTGTGAAGTCCCTGAAATGAAGTTTTTATCTTTTCTAATTTTATAAAGAAATTTAAATATTACCTAGAGGTTTAAATCTGAATTTGGAACATCTTGAAGTTAGAGGTTCAATAATTCTGGACACATAATTACAGATGAGACAGAAACGAGTTGTCTTTGACTGTTTCTCCATTGTTCTTCTGAGAGCAGCTTGAGCAGCATGAGTCATGCTGTCAGCCTCGTCCAGAATGATGAGCTTGAATGGAGGGCACGGACTTCCATCAGGTCTGCAGCTGGAGACTGTGTTCTGAGCAAAGTTCTTTACTTTCTCACGAACAACCTGGATTCCTCTTTCATCAGACGCATTCAACTCCAAAACTCTTTGGTGAAAAAGGTCATTACCAAAAAGTTCTCTTGCAGCTGCCAGCATTGTAGATGTTTTACCAGTACCAGGAGGGCCGTAGAATAAAAGGTTGGGGAAATCTGAGCCAGTGAGTACTTTGGCAAGAACAGCCACTACTTCTTCCTGTTCAGCAACATCTGTTATCTTCTTTGGTCGGTACTTTTCAACCCATGGTTTGGTCGATTTTTTCAGCTGGTTTTCACTCTTAGAAGAGGTTGATGGAGTTGCTCCTAATTTTCCAGTCTTTAGAAATGCGTGCATTATGAGATTCTAAGAAAATGAATATTTACTACTTGAGAAATGTAACTCTTAACTTCTAAAGTAATTTATCTGAAATAAAAAGGAAAATAAGATTCAAAGACCAGAAGATGTTGATTCATTTTGAGTGGGGCTTAACTTTTACTTCAGCCATGCAGTTGACTATCTCACTAACTATTAACAATTTAAAAATAATAACCAAGGACACAATAGCAAAGACTAGCTATACTTTCAATCGAAAACTATTTTTTCATGCTAATTTGAGCATTTTCAGATCATCATTGAATTATGATTGCATAATTCTATCCAATGATCCATTAGGTAGTGATTGAAGTCAAAAAGACTCAAAATTACATAGCTACATTTAGCCAATTTCTACCCATGAAAATTTAAAATGAGATCTGCTGTGATAATACTTTTTTGTATTGTTGCAGCCTTGCAGGGACTCTAAGCAATACAATTTTGACCTGAAATTTTGTTAGCTTTAAATGTTCCAGTCACAAAAGTCCAAACAAATTTTGAACACTTACTCAGACTTAGGTAATTAGTAGCTAACACTGTCACTCTACAAAATGCATCTGATGACTCTCTGCGATTTAATTTGAGATTAGATAGATACTCTCAGCAGCAGATTTCATTATTTGAAATGAATTGCTCTCCGAAATTCTTCAGGGCACTGTACAGAGCAAAATTAATGGTAACATAGCATAGAAATTAATTTAAAAAAAAAAAAAAATAATGGCACTCTATGGTCAATTTGTCAAGTTATGGTCACGCATGTAAATTACGGCCTTTTAATTCTTAATTGCGGCCCTCTCAAGAGACTCTCTAAAATATTCTGAATTGAAATTACATTAAAATGTTGCATAGCTATCAAAAGGAGCACAGTGCATGCTATAACTTATTAATTTATGTTTTGACGTGTGTTTCGAAGCTATGATTTTTCAGTTGTTAGAGGCCGCAGTTAGTGAGCGGACCATAATTTACCTGCGTGACCCTATTTAAGTTTGGGTTGACCTTAGAAATCATCCTTTCTTGACTTCTATAGATTGATGATTAAACATCAAAATTAGCAGAAGACATACTAAACAGTTTAATTCTTTGGTTGAGATGTTTAATTTGGGATAACCTCAGACAACCCCCCAAAATCCCCCTGCAATTTCAATCATAACAATCATTAAGTGTGCACTGCGCAGTACTCTTTACAACAAACTAGCGGATACGACAAACTACATAACAGCCATTTACGTTGAGACCATTGATAAGTACAGTACCAAGTGCGCCGCAATGTATTGCGCAGCTCGGCTTTAAAGGCCCTGTTACACGGTGCGAGTAAACGTGCGAGTTGGTCTAGCGAGTTACTATAGTGCAGCTACTGACCTACTCGCACAGTGTGACCGCATCAGTCGAGTAACTGTCATGTGCAGGAGGTTAGTAACTCGCATGCGAGTTACTATAATTTTTTATGTTTTTACTCGCCACTCATGGGTGAGTCAGCCACTCGGCTGCGAAACTCGGATGTTAACTTGCATGGTGTTGCAACATAACAGTAACTCGTATGTCATGCAATGCAGATATAGGTTTTTTCTATTCTAAACCTGAATAATTTGTTATTCAATTAGTTAGCCGATTTGTCATATTTTCGTTTGAATTGGCTTCGTATTATTTGGGGTTATATTTAATGGTTAATAAAGCATGTATAAGTATATCTTATATAAGTTTGAATTGCTATATTAAATCCAGACTGCAGGAACTGATAAAGTGTTATCCAAGAAATCCTCTATTTTAGCTCCTGTTCTCAGTAAAATACATGTAAATATAGGAGAAAATTAAGGATTGTTTGCACAGAAAATGTCTCATGTTCTGCAGACTGGTATTAAATATTATTTTTTTTTATATCCTATAATATTTATTCAATTAATTAAAGGTTAAATTAATTAATAAAATGTTAAAGAAAATTAATAAAATGTCAATTATTAATTAATAAAAACATTAATTATTAATTTAATTAATAAATTGTTAATTAAAATAAATAAATTGTTATTATAAAATAAAATAAATAAATTGTTATTATAATAAACAATGCGAGTGTAGTTTCAGTAACTGTCTATTTACAAGTCAGTAGCTCCCACTTGTGTGATCGGGTGAGGCGAGTCGAGCTACTCGCATGCGAGTACAGTGGGTAAGCTACTGTCCACTGTCATGACAGTAACTCGCACCGTGTAACAGGGCCTTTAACACGTTGGCGGTCCACCAGCATTAAGTCACTTTGCACAAATTGAACAGACGTCTATAGACGTCGTATTTTTACTAGCATAAAATGAGCCAGACGTGTCATGGCATCACGTTCCAATGTTATTATACGTGAGTTTATTGTAGGTGTGTATGTTGTGCACTGCCTCAGCCCACTCAGTGAGCATTTTGTCCAGCTTTCAGTAGCAAATAAGCATATCTTCATAGAAAAACCAAA
Organism: Caprella mutica; assembly: GCA_947561585.1. NCBI lineage: Eukaryota > Metazoa > Arthropoda > Malacostraca > Amphipoda > Caprellidae > Caprella > Caprella mutica. The sequence goes on from CANNZV010001709.1 coordinate 52,173, forward strand.
AGTATCTGTATTGAAGGTGGCATCAATTGTACAAGATGATGATGACGTCTATAGACGTCATGGACCGCCAACGTGTTAAGGCCCTGTTATATGGTGCTAGTAAATGTACAAGTTGGCCTATCGAGTTACTGTAGTGCAGTTACTCGCACAGAGTGATCGCATCAGTCGAGTAACTATCATGTGCAGGAAGTTAGAAACTCACATGCGAGTTACAAAAAAAAATTGTTTTTACTCGCCACTCATGGGCAAGTCGGTTACTCGCCTGCCAAACTCGAATGTCAACTTGCATGGTATTGAAATATAACAGTAACTCGTATGTCATACAGATATAGTTTTTTTTCTATTCTAAACCTGAATAATTTTGTATTCAATTATGTAGCCGATTTGTCATATTTTCGTTTGAATCGGCTTCACATATATTTTTTGGGCTTTTTATTTGATGGTTAAGAAAGCACGTATATCTTATATAAGTTTTAAATTCCTATATTAAATAATACGAATAAAAAAACTAATATCCTGTAATATTAATCAAAGGTTGAATAAATTAATTAAAGGTTAAATAAATTAATAAAATGTTAATTACAAATTAAATTAATAAATTATAATTTAAATTATTAAATTGTTAGGTAATTAATTTAATAAAAATGTTTATTTGATTAATAAAAATATGAATTAAATTAATGAAAATATTAATTGGGTAAATTAATAAAAATATGAATTAAATTAACAAAAATATTAATTAAATTAAAAAAAATATTAATTAATAAAATAGTTATTTATTTATTAAATAAATATTATAATACACAATGCAAGTGCAGGTTCAGTAACTTTTAACTACCTTTTTTCATGCCATCAGCTCGCACTTGTGTGACCGGGTGAGGCGAGTCGAGCTACTGGCATGCGATGATGCAAGTACAGTGGGACAGATGCTATCCACTGTCATGACAGTAACTCGCACCGTGTAACAAGGCCTCTCAGGCCTTGTCACTTGGAGCTAGTTATAATTTATTCAGAAATTTATAAATTATTCAGAAATTTTTTATTTATTCATAAATTTTTAATATATCCATAAATTTATAATTTATTTATAAATTTAGAATTTATTTATAATATGAAGTCGATTCAAACCATATTTGACAAATCGGCATTGTTGGAACTGGAACTTGGTCGGTATAGGCTTGTTAGTGCCACCGGTTTCACCCTCACCTTCCTCCGATAACCTTCTGCAGGGCCGTCACCACGCCAGCCACTTCACACACATCACCCCTCTCCCACCCTAACACCCCATGCCTCCTCCAGAAATGCGCACATCCTTCGAGTGTCCCGCTCCTCAAAGCACATCACTTCCCCCATCGTCCGCATTCCATGTCGCTCTCTCACCGCCTCCAGACTCGGACACTCGAGTATAAAGTGCTCCAGAGTCTCCTCCACAGCTCCGCACATACTACAACTCACCACATCTCCCCAGTGCCTCATCCTCCAACCCAGCCTCAACGTATTACTCCTCACTCCAAACAGCAACCTTGATCCCAACTATTGTCATAAAACTCCCCCCCAATCCTCTCCTTCTCCCTATAGTACCGTAAGGTCGACTTCTCCTCAATCTCCAATCTCCACCTCCCACTCATTCACCAATCTCTCAACATGGCCGTTGCTCATATCCTCCAACTCACACCCACCTCCCCCAAGTAGTCATCCACCATCCTCATCCATGGTTCCTGTCTCAGCTCTACCCTCATCTCCTTCATCACCCTTCTCAAAACTACACTCTCTGTCCTCATCAAATGCTTGGCAAACTTCAACTTCTCCTTCATATCTCTGGCCAGCACTGAGGAACAACCCACTTCTCCTTGAAGAGTCACTATGGGAGTCCACGAGGGCACAGCCATAACCTTCCTCCACACTCCATTCTCTGCATCCTTACTTTCTCCCCCTTGCTCCACACCAGTACTCCACCCGCACTCAGGACACTAGGTAGCACCACCCTTTTCCAAGAAGTCTTCCCAACAAGCAACTTATCGCACGACCTCCCCACGACCGAATATGTCAGATTTGCCATCCTCTCAGCCTTCCCAATCCTCTCTTTCTTGCACTCACCATAACAATCTCTCTTTGCCATCACCAACACACCAAGGTACTTCATCTCCCCCACACATCTGATACCCCCCACCTCAGCCTCTCCTCCTTCTCCCCCATTGAAAACCATGCACATGCTCTTCTCCCTATTGATCCGCAGTCCACAGCTCTCCGCTCCCTCCTCCAGCACTCCAATCATTCTCCCTACCTCCTCAACACTCCTTCCCAGCAGCAAACCATCATCCGCATAGAAAAGAACCGACACTCTGACTCCTCCCCTTCTGTATCCCATACCACTCCTCAACAGCTTCTCAATTATCATTCCCACAACCATTGCAAATAGCTGCGGAGAACCCGTGCAACCTTGCCTGATCCTACTTCCAACTTCCGTTTCCCCCAACTGCTTTCCCTTCCTCCAGATTTCAGTCTTATCTCCCTGGTACAAATTTGCTACCACACTAATCATCCTTGGGTCACACTTATAGTACATAAGAGCCCCCATCAGCGTCCCCCTATAAACACTATCGAATGTCTTCGCTAAGTCCACCGCTACTACCACCAATGCCTCCTTCTTCCTATAGCTCTCCTCCCAACTTGCCCTCAACAGGAACAGATTTTCTTCCATCCTTCTTCCCTCCGTAAACCCTGCCTGCAGACTCCACACTCTCTCATCCAACATCCTCTGCTCACTCGCCTTCTCTTTCAATAATCCCATAAACATCTTATAGCCAGCATTTGTCAGCGCCACAGGACGATGCTGACTAGCTTGTGACTTCTTAACTTTAGGAAGCATTACTGTTTTTGAGATTTTCCATCCCTCCACCACCTCTTCATCCTCCAGCAGCCGATTATAAACCTCCAACAGCTTGTCCACACACTTTTCACTCTTTCTCAAGGCTCTGTACAGCTCTCCCTTGATACCGTCTGGGCCAGGCTGCTTTCCACTGCATATCCTTTTCAGTCTCCCCTCCACATCTCCTCTCTCGAACCTTATGTTCTCCATCCATCCCTCAACAACCTCTATCACTCTTATCGTAGGTAATCCTTGAATTAGGTTCTCTTCTGTCACCTCTCTAACTCTGCCATATGGATAATATTTATTGAGAAAAAATAAAATAATACAATATTTTTTATCTTTCTCAAGCCCTTATATAAGGTAAACTTTTCGGGCAAGAGACAAAATTAGTTATTCTATATTATGCGACACATAAATTACAAAACACAAGTGAAAGGAAATCATCCGCTACATAGTAAATGAACACAAATGATGAGAAAAGAAAAAGTGAATGAATACACAATATAAGAAAAGGAAAAGTGAATGAATACAAAAGATGAAAAAAAGAAAAAGTAAATGAATACAAAATATAAGAATAGAAAAGTGAATGAATATAAAATATAAGTCTAACTCTAACAATAATTGTTCAGGTAATATTCTTTAAGGTTCATCTTGAACACATTTAATGAATCTAACGATTTTAAACATTCAGGTAATAAATTAAATTTCGTTACACCAGTATAATATGGTGAACGTCTAGTTAATTGCAGTCTTCTATTATGAGGTACAAGATCTGATCGATGTCTCATATTATAACTGTGGGGATTTACAGCTAATACTGATTTATTTTTCTAGATGAAAATATTTAACAAGTAATAATGGAGGTCTTTTATCTTCAAGTTGTTACTTTGTACAAATAATGGGTCAGTATGAGCTAAAAAATCTGCACCATATATTATTCTCAAACATTTCTTTTGAAGTAGGAGCAAAGTGTTGGTAAAACAAGAATTAGTACCGCCCCACACTAGGTTACAATAACTTAAATAGGTAAAAACAAAACTATTATACAATTTACACATACATTCTAATGGAAGATAATCTCTCAGCTTCCACAATATACCAATAGATCTAGATACTTTATTACAGACATGAGAAATATGATTACTAAATTTCAATGCACAATCCAAATGAATACCCAAGAATTTACAGCTGGAAACAAGGTCAACATTCTGGCTATTAAGATGGAGGTTACCAATGTTATCAGGAATTCTTCTATTAGTAAATAACATTGCATTCGTTTTAGAAGTATTTAGAGACAGTCGATTACACAAGGCCCACTCTTCAAACACAGCAAGCACCTCATTAGCAATGGTGATAAGCGTGACCGGACAATTGCCACCCGGACAATTGCCATCCCCGGACAATTACCACCCAAATATTTATTATCAGGCATCTTAACTTTAAAAATGGTGATAAAATATGTATATTATTTTTGTACGATTAGTTATTAATTGTATACATTATAAGATAAAAAAATTCATTTCACATTTAATATTTTTTTAATAAAATTAATGATTCCCATAGTTGATATAGTAGTATATCTTCCTTTATCAATACTATCATTAATAAACAAATATCCATATTCTAGGATATCTATGAGTTGAGATGCTCATTGGCATATAAGCAGTCATCCCATAGACCTATGTGATAAGTTAGTGCAGTTTCAAATTAACTAATAATCTGTGAAAAAGTTAATTGGCTTTAAATTGTAGATGTGTGGTGTTTAAGAAAATCTATTAGTGTAAAATCTGAAAATGTTATAGACGAAGGGAAATAAACAGTTTTGAATCGTTCTAAAGAAGTGGTATAAAGTATTCGCTAACATAAGATTTAAAAAAATATAAGATTTAAAAAGCACATTCAGAAACCGAATAATATATTTTTGTTTATCTTATAATGTATATAATTAATAATTAATAGTACAACAATATTATACATATTTTATCACCATTTTTAAAGTTAAGGGGCCTGATATTAATTATTTGGGAGGCAATTGTCCGTGGGTGGCAATTGTCCTAGCACCAGTGATAAGTCTGTAGGGACATTGATTATTCAGCAATAAAGTTGTATCATCAGCAAACATAATGCACGAGAACCTATCAGATATATTGGGCATGTCATTAATATATATAACAAAGAGTAAAGGTCCCAAAATGGAACCCTGTGGAACTCCGATATTATTGACTGCAAACTGACTACTAGCACCACCGACTACAACATGTTGCCGTCTATCCACAAGATAACTTCTAATCCACTCCAGACAACTTCCCCTTATGCCATACCTATACAGTTTACCAAGTAAAATATCATGTTTGACAGTATCAAACGCCTTTCTAAAATCGATAAAAATACTCAAGAAAAATTGCTTTGCATCTAAAGCATCGTACACATTTTCAATGAAATTAAGCAAGGCATCCTGTGTGGATTTATTTTTTCTAAACCCGAATTGAACATCAGTTATTAAATTGAATTTATTGAAAAAAAATTGTGAATAAAAATACCTTGTCTTCTTTCCTCCTCATAATCCCTCCTCCTCTGGTCATTCCAAACTTTCACACCAGATTGTATTTGGTGGTAAATTCCAATGATATCTCAAGAGATATTCAATTTCTCAAATTAAAAAAATCCTCCAATGTCGGAGGATATTTAGCTATTAATTCCTATATTACCATTAGTTTATGGAGGAGAAACTGAAAAAATGTTAAGGACTAGACAAATTGATGACAAATGTTGGCAGCTATTTCTCAGATTTTTGAAAAAGTCAGAGGAGTTCAGTGCACCAAATACAAACTGGCTTCCACAATGCCATTACCCTCAGACCCTGCCCTGCGTATATTTCTCTCCAACATTCCATCATAACTTCACCTTCATCTTCCTCTGGTACCTCTTCTCCATCCTCCCTATATTATTATATAGTTTCTTCTTTCTCTCCATTCCATTTTCGCCCTTCAACTACTCGCACTGTGTGACCGCATCAGTCGAGTAACTGTCATGTGAGAAGAGGTAGTAACTGAGATGCGAGTAACTACAACATTTTTGTTTTTACTCGCAACTCACGGGCGAGTCAGCCACTTGCAAGCTAGATTCGAACGTCAAATTGTGTGGTGTTGCAACATAACAGTAACTCGTATGACATGCAGTCTTATGATGCAGATTAGGTTTTTTCTATTCTAAAACTTGAATTATTTTGCATTCAATTTGGTAGCCGATTTGCCAAATATGGTTTGAATCGACTTCATATCATAAATTTATAAATAAATTATAAATTTATAAATAAATTATAAATTAATAAATTAAAATAAATAAATAATGAATTTATAAATAAATTTATAAATAAATTATAAATTTAAAAAATAAATTATAAATTTAAAAAATAAATTATAAATTTAAAACATAAATTATACCTAAATTTAAAAAATAAATTATAAATTTAAAAAATAAATTATACCTAAATTTAAAAATAAATTAGGTAGGTATAAATTTAAAATAAATTAGGTAGGTATAAATTTAAAAATAAATTATAAATTTAAAAATAAATTATAAATTTAAAAATAAATTATAAATTTAAAAATAAATTATAAATTTAAAAATAAATTATAAATTTAAAAATAAATAAATTATAAATTTTATCTTCCTTATTATTTAACAAGAAGACCACAATGTGAGTGTAGGTTCAGACCGTTCAGTAACTGCCTATTTTCAAGCCATCAGCTTGCACTTGACACTTGTTTGACCGGGTGAGGCGAGGCGAGCTACTGGCAGTCTGGAAAACTGCTTAGGCTAACAGATGAACTCTATATGCTAAATGCTGCAGATTATACAATTTTTAGCAATTTACCAAATTACCATTAATTTTTGAAGTCTGTAAAACTCCAACAGAGTAATTAGTTCATCAGAAAGCTGCTGAAAGCACCTATTTTTCCAGACTGGCATGAGAGTACAAACAGTGGGACCCAGTTTCTGTTAGAATTAGGTTAAATTATAGTGGGTTAACAACGTTAAGACATAGAGTTTATTTAAAGAGTAATATGTTTTACAGTTAGAAGTATATTAGAGAGATGAGTGAAGCACATCTCTCACTGAGTAATGTAAAAGACAGACTATCTTAAGAATTGACATACGATGGTATTTAAGACGCACCGGAACTGTGATCGGACTTTAACCCTTAAGTCCGTTTCTCATAAAAGTAATACATTGTTATTTAAACAATCGGTAATTAATATAGCTCAGCTAATCTAACAGGAAGTTAACATTAAACATATAAAAGAGTGTGTAATACATTTAAACTAAAATTCCAACGCTCCTCCTCACACGACATTATATATTTTTCATGCTTATTAATTCAACTAATTTAGTAAATCTATCAGTAGGCAGAGGTTTAGTAAATATGTCAGCAAGCATAATTTCACTGGGGCAATAAACAAGTTTAATTATGTTTGAAGCAACAAGATCTCTAATGTAATGAAATTTAATATCAATGTGTTTCGATCTAGGATGATTTTTAGCATTTTTAGCAATACAAATAGCTGACTGATTATCCTCAAACAAAACTATAGGATTCTTATTTGGTACTTTAAGATCTAATAGTAATTTATTTAGAAATACAGCTTCTTGGGAGGCTCCAGAGAGGGAAACATATTCAGCTTCAGCTGTTGATAAAGCAACACATGACTGTTTCACAGAGCGCCAAGAAATAATGGAATTATTTAACAGAAAGCATTGGCCAGAAGTACTTTTCCTATCAACTCTGTTACCTGCCCAGTCGGCATCAGAATAACCTATCAAATCAGAATCTTCATTACCATATGTAATGCCAAGATCAGGTGTGCCCTTTAGATATCTAAATATTCTCTTAATTGCAGACCAGTGCTTAGTGTTTGGATTGGAACAAAATTTAGAGACATTTCCAACTGCATAAGTTATGTCAGGCCTAGTTTTAGTAGATAGATAAAGTAAAGCACCTACAGCTGACTGATATTTAGTTTTATCTACTAGTTCACAATCATCAGTAGTTGGTTCCAAATGAGAATTAACATCAGCAGGATTGGATACTGGTTTACAATTATTGAATTCAAATCTATCTAATAACTCGTTGACAAATGAAGATTGATTTAATGATATTTTATTTTCGTCTTGTACGACTTTTATGCCTAAGAAATAGGATAATTTTCCTAAGTCTTTCATCTCAAATTTAGCACTTAAATCAGTCTTGATTTTAGTCAGGTCATCATAGTTCTTACATGCTACAATAATATCATCTACATACACAGAAATGAAGCATGGTGAGTCATTGATTACTTTAACATAAATACATGAGTCACAAGAGGACTGAATAAATCCTAAGGATTTAAGATATGCATCCAAAGAATCATTCCAACATTTGGGTGATTGTTTTAAACCATACATAGATTTGTTAAGTTTGCACACTAAATCTTCTTTTCCTGGTAGAACATCAGATACCGACCTAGGTTCGATATTGATATTCCCATTGACTAATAAACCCTCCTCAAACTGATCAAGGCTATAATCCCAACTACCGTATCTAACAGGAGCTCGACGCGTTCTAGATGATAGTCTATTTTCCAGTTCAGGAAGATCCTCATCTGGTATGATAGCTGGTACAGGTTGCGCCTCAGGTGCAACTGGAGGATTATTGTCGGGAGTTTGAATCTCAGGCCCTGCAGGTTCTGAATCTTCTGAAGGGAACACCAGTGGAGAGGTAGGGGTCTCAATCAGTTGAGGGGTCTCAATCTTAGATGAAACTGATTCATCAAAGGTTACATTCCTGGAAAAGAAGATTCTTTTAGATTCAACATCATACATCTTATACCCTTTAGTAACAGTGCCATAACCGAGAAACAGGCATTTGGTAGCTTTATTTTCTAATTTTGATCGTTCATCTCGAGAAATGTGAGCATAAGCAGTGCATCCAAAAATTTTTACATGCTTTACATTTGGTTTTCTAAGATTTAATGCTTCATATGGAGTTTTATTAACTAAAAATGAATTAATGCATCTATTATTAAGGTAATTTGCAGTATATAGTGCTTCACCCCAGAATTCCTTATCAATTCCTGAATCAGATAACATACATCTAACTTTTTCCATAATAGTTCTATTAAATCTTTCAGCTAACCCATTTTGTTCAGGAGTTTTAGGAATAGATTTCTGGTGAATTATACCTTCATTGCGTAAATATGATTCAAACTTATTTGAGGTATATTCTCCTCCATTATCTGACTGCAAGGTTTTAATTTTCCTTTCGTAAATATTTTCAACCATTGCTTTCCATTCCAAAAACTTCTGAAACACATCACTCTTATGGGCAATAACATATATCCAGGAGTATCGAGTAGCATGATCAATAAAGGTCAGAAAATATGAATTATTACCCCTGGAAGTGGGAGTAATTTTCCCACAGACATCTGTGTGGATTAAATCAAGAGGTTTACAATTTTTCTTAATGCTTGTAGAAAATGGTATTTTATGCATTTTCCCATTACAGCAGTGTTCACACACACCTTCTATAGCCTTTAATTTACTATCCAGACCATTAACTGATTTAGTTCGGATCATTTTAGTCAAGTTGTTGTTACCTATATGACCAAGCCTTCTATGCCATAGAAGGTTTACTTTATTTTGATCAACCGTTACAGCAGCTTTATGAACTAAAGTATTTAGATAATAGAGTTGACCAACACAGTGAGCCACAGCAATTAACTCTTTATTTTCGTTCAATATTTTACATTTATCATTTTCAAAAATAATATATTTATTATTATTTGTCATTTTTGACACTGATAGTAGATTAAAAGCTAGATTTGGCACATAATACATCATTTATTGTACATTTTCTACTTCCACCACCTGCTATATTCACAATAACAGAAACATTTCCTAGTGAAATAGCTTGCAAAACAGCTCCATTGCCTACTCGAACATTGATAGGTTTGGTAATGTTTGCAAAATCTCTACATAAATTTTTATCACCACTCATGTGTGATGAAGAGCCTGAATCTATTATCCAAATATTACTGTTGTCATATTTGTTACAAAGAGCGCTATCATTGGCATACATTGTGTGATTAAGTTCTATATGACTTACGTTTACATCATTTGGCTGATTTTGAGTTCTGTTAGTTTGAGAATACCGTTTAAATTTAAAGAAGTCTTTCTTCACGTGGCCTAATTTCTTACAAAAATGACACTTAATTGACTGTTTATTTACTGCTGCATCAATCTGTGTATTTGATAATGCCAAACCATCATTGGATTTAATACTCAACTTTTCAGTTTCTCTCCGGAGTGTGTCAGCTACGGTAATCCAGTTAGGAATGTCTGACTGTGCTTCAAGTGCAGTAACTAACACTTCAAACTGCTCTGGTGATGATAGTAGACAAATAACTTTATCCTCTTCACTGATCACTTGATTCAACAAGGCCAGCTCTTGAAAGACTTCAGTTAGTTCTTTCAAATGGGAGTTGAGTAGTTCGGGAGATTCCAATTTTAAGTTGTAGAGTTTCTTCTTCAGACGAAATTTGTTAGCCCACGTGTTTTTCTGAAACGTTTCTTGAAGGGTGGTCCAGACAACGTGTGGATCCGTGGGTTGTCTAACTAAGTACAATTGATCCGGTGAAATAGATAGTACTATATCTGCCAGAGCTTTATTCTTCTTAGTTTCATAGGCATCCTTAACCTCAGTTGAAGAGGAATCTGGTGGAACTGGTTTAGATCCATCAGCTATATCCATCAGTTTCTCTCTTAAGAGGTACATTTTCATTTGTACCCTCCATGTAGGGTAATTATTTCCGTCTAGGGGAACAATCCCCGGTAACTTATTTGAAGACATGTTTTCAAGTATTTATTATCATTCAATACTTAACAAACATAAACAAACAAAGCAGTTAAATTGATTTACTGTTTAACTGAATTGATATTTAATCAGGAATAATTATTCTAATTCATCCAGTCTGCAGAATGCGTCTCTTCTCCCGCTGCCCCGCAGAGACTAAATTGAGAGAGAGAGCTGCTCTCTGACTCTCAGCAGCAGATTTAGAATCTACCGCAGCTAAAAGTAAATTAATGGTAGCATAGGAATTAATTCAAAATCTCTCGCAGCTAAATTAATGGTAACATAGGAATTAATTCAAGATCTCCCGCAGAGATCTCCAATTTCTAAAATTCAATCAAAAACTCCCGCAGAGAGTCTTAGAAAAATGTTCCATATTCTGCAGACTGGTAATTCATAAGAATAACTTCACAGAATATAATTATTAATATTCAAATTGGAACAGCAACACAAGTCTTAGTTCGCAAGAACCTTTTGTTGAAAGACTGTTTACCAAAGGATAAGGTCACAGATTTAAAGGTAATTTGTGACCTCTCTTGACACCTCTTCCGCAAAGAATAATGAATAATTATACGAAACAAACAAGTACATACCGAAATATCAGTAAATATTATTGACCTCAATAGCGCATTAGCAAGATATCCTTACACAAAGTCACAAACGTTCATGCGTATATGTGTCATTTAGTTTAACACTTTTTCACTGTACTTATTGTCACTTGATTACTGAAATATATTTCTAAGTGTTTTTAAACATAATTTGATTTATAAACTCTTATCGTTCTGGGCCCATAACCTGTTAGAATTAGGTTAAATTATAGTGGGTTAACAACGTTAAGACATAGAGTTTATTTAAAGAGTAATATGTTTTACAGTTAGAAGTATATTAGAGAGATGAGTGAAGCACATCTCTCACTGAGTAATGTAAAAGACAGACTATCTTAAGAATTGACATACGATGGTATTTAAGACGCACCGGAACTGTGATCGGACTTTAACCCTTAAGTCCGTTTCTCATAAAAGTAATACATTGTTATTTAAACAATCGGTAATTAATATAGCTCAGCTAATCTAACAGGAAGTTAACATTAAACATATATAAGAGTGTGTAATACATTTAAACTAAAATTCCAACAGTTTCTGCCCGCCCGGCCCGTCCAGAGTCTGTGGGACAGCTGCTGTCCACTGTCACGACACTAACTCGCACCGTGTAACAAGGCCTTTAGATTACCTACTGGCGAATATACCTAATTGAATTTAGTGTTACTGAGTTACCTAGAATACCTAGCCTGAATTCTCAAGATCAGAGAGCCATTTTGAAGTCAGTCAGTCAGCGACTCAGGTTCATTCGTCCTATTCATTACTAATTTTATTGAAGTTGATGCACTTCAGTATCTCTTCCTTCTCTCTATCTGTGCAAGTGTTCGACGAGGTCTTGGTCACGGTGTCACCTCTCAAAACTCCGTACTTTCAAGAATTGAAAAAAAAAAAAAATACCGCGAAAGTACCAATAAAGAATCCGACATTTTTGTGCTGTTCCATAGAGCTATCACAAGAAGGTACAGGAAAATTTGAGAAACGGGCCTCCGTTTACACCATTCAAGGAACAAATTCTTTATGAATAGATCTCGATCGTAATTTTACAAATTACATATAGAAACAAAATTCACTGAAAAAAGTTATACAAAAAGTTTTCAATCTCCGAATTAACTTTTGTAAATATCAAGGTGAAATGTAGATTCTATTTATATTACAACTGTGATATTTCTTTCAAAAAATATGGGTTAAATGGATTATATCTATACATACTTCCATGAACAGCTCTACTGAAAATATAGATGAATTTAAATTAAGAAATCTTAAAATGAAAATATGTAGGTAGTCTAAGGCATGAATTAAATAGTTAGAAGGATAATCGCACTTGAAAATGGCGTGAAAGTGTGACGTCACGCGCGCGGCTCATGACGTCACCTGGTATACAGATACTCTCACCGGAAATATTTGGTTATAGATCTTCATGAATTAACTTTTGATTGCTTGGTCAAATATTTAATTAAATACATCGTAAATGTTAACATAAAATTATATATATAGTTTTATACTTTAAATTTTAAATCATTTATTAAATTTAGCTCAGGAGATCATGAATTAAATAGTTAAACTCTTCAACTCATGGCTCAGATGTTATTCAATAATAATTGGATTTGTTTCGACTACGATCGATTGTGTATTCTCCAACAATGATAGAAAATGCAGAACTAGAGTAAATTTCTAATATAAAATTGTAGGTAGCTATATGAAAAATTTATCACGATAAAATCGATATGGTGAAATATATATAATTAATATTTGACGGCGGATTTCTTCAATTAAGGAATGAATGAAAGCCATAGATCACTAACTTTATATTGTGAATTATAATATATATATATATATATATATCCTCAAAAACTGCAAGTAGCGTTTAAAAAAAATGAAAATGGTGAATTTCCATGATACAAATACAATTTTAACAAAAATAATAATAATACATATTCTCATAGTTAAATTTAAAAAATATTAATGAATTAGTTTGGAGAATTTGTTCAGTGTCTTTCTTTTATTTTGAATTATCTTTCTATTTAAACCTTTTATATGGAAGTAAATCCTACACCTCATATAAAGTTGGGCAACCTCTTTGGGAACTTTACATTTAAAGTTTGTGCAGTCGGCATTGCTTGAGGTTTCTGTTGCATGATATCCTTCACAGGCGGAATCTGTTGGTGTATCAATAATTAGAAACTGCAACTTAAGAAAGAAATAAAAATAAAAAGCATAGGTAATTAATATTATTTTGATACAGAAGTGAGGACAGTAACATTGCCTCTGATAATGCACTTGCTGTAGTAGCTAGATATCACTTTTTGGCCAACTCGACTTTTTGAATGTTAGAGTAGCTATATAATTTGAAAAGAGCAAAGCTACTTACCAATCTACAGTTGTGCTGTATCCCACGCAGCATTTAGTTTGGGCTGGAACTCTACTTCTGTAACAAGATAACAAGAATTATCTTTCTAAAATTTTATATACCTATTTGCTAGTCTACATCGGAGTTAGATAACAATTTGAAGAAATTAGTTATATTAATCACAGGAGTCATATAGAAACGTAGATTGATGTGTAAGTATCAAATGTCCAGTAGGTATCAGTAACATCTCATGATATATATATATATATTCAGTAACTGGATCTCCTGGACTATATGCCCCCAGGAAAATCCAAGAATATATATTTGTAGTCAATAGTAAAAACAAATATGAAAGTTTAAAACTAATCCAATGACCAATGACACTAAAAATCAATTTTTGAAGTAAAAATTAAATAATCCAAACAGAGAATAGGAGTCATAACTATGGTCATTTATTTAGCTAATAATATAATCAAGTAAATTGATGCTGTAGCTACTGATGAAGGTAAAAGAAAAATAGGATGCCTCTTACACAACTTGAAATTATTTAAAGTTTAGACTCTGTAGCTAATAAGAACAACAAGCAATTAACATGTAAAAGGCTCAATTTAATATCATATAACATAATGAATTAAGGCATTGATGATGTATTAGTTAGCTACCTGGTGGTTGTGAAGCAGTCAAATCTTCCACCACTTTCCTGTTTGATCTGCACTTGTGTCTATCCTCCAGCTAGAGAGCAGAACCTGTAAGAAAAGAGATTTAATTAATTATGATGAATAGGTAGCTATATCTGATAAATAAAGAAATTTGAATCTGATGAATACATATTACAATTTAATAAGGACTACACAAGGCAAGATAGACAAACAGAAGATTGGAAGTAAAAATGAATAAAAAAAACTTCTAAGGCAAATGATGCATCTTTGACTAGCCTAGAGACTAGAATCTAATTTAGTATATAGCTATGTAAAAAACTACAAACATGATGGCAACATCAAACAAGGTTACATTTTTTAATATACCTGAAAAACATAGGAGAAAATTAAGAAAAACTAGCCATCCAATAATAGAGAGAGTCCCAAAAGAGGACTCTGGAGTCTGTCAGTCTGGACTAGCCAATTTATTACCACAACTTCACAAGTAATAAAGCATGACCTTTCTTGCCATTTGAATGGAGAGAAAAGGGCAGTGTTTTTGAGTCTTTCAACTCCTCATGGAGAGAAATCTGAAATATCTAATTATCTCCTATGTTGTAATGTTAATTTGGAGAGTATTTTTCAATAATTGCCCATTTAAGAGAAAAATTGGTTATTTTTGGAGCTTGTGAGAGAAATGGAGAGTCTGAGAGCCACACTCTTTTACTTGGGTATTAGGTACCGTACTTTATTACTTAGTCCAGGCTCCAATCATATTCAGAATTTCTGACTAGATAGGTAAAGACCACTCTGCATAAGACATCCTGACTCTCAGAGACTTAAATTGATATAGAATTACCTACTTTCAGACTCTCGGCAGCTGATTCAGAATCAGGGACAGCTAAATTATTGGAAACATAGGATTTAATTCAAAATCTCCCTCAGCTAAATTAATGGTAACATAGGATTTAATTCAAAAACTCTCTCCAAGATCTCAAATTTCTAAAAGTGGGCTCAGATTTGTCTCAGAGGACAGAGTCTTGGGGAAATGTTCCATATTATGCAGTCTGGAACTATAGAGTAGGTAAGGTACCTAGCCTAGAATGGGAATTTAATTTAGGTACCTAAGTTATACTTATATACATAATACAATCATAATGGCAACTTAAACTCACAAAGTTTAGTGTAGGAATCATGGAATGTGGAGGAGCAAGACCAGCATTTTGAGTGACAGATGAGGGAAGAGATGCTGAAGCCTGAAGATATGAGCAAGGTAGGAACTGCATCTTCTTCAATTGATTTTAGTTGGGCAGGCACAGGGATATTTACAAGTTCATACTTTAAATTTCGTTTAAATTCTCTGGTTCAAAATGAATAGAGCATACTACACGAGCATTATATGTATTTAGGTACTTTGTCACTGCGTCGACACTTCGCTATCCATTGTCTCTTTAGCTCAATATCTTTTGGAAATCTAAAAAATTAACACTACCTAGACTGTTTACTTTCTCATTGAAAACAATCAAATACACTGCATTGAATAGGCATTACAGCTGACTACCTAGTTAGAACTTAGATATAGACTCAAAGTAAACAATGCAAGAACCTTGAAATCTGAATTCGTATTCCATGTGACGTCACCTTCTTTTTCTTTCTCGGTATTTCTGTCGAGTGCGAGTATCCTTATAACTATTTAATTCATGGTCTAAGGTAGAACCTACCTAGGTATAATAGAGTGCTAAGAGTGGTAGATTTTCGAATTTGCAATCAATATTGACATCTAGATTTTAGTTTGATATTTATAAAAAATATTTCTATTGATTTTTATAGGAGCAAATCGGTTATAATTAACATTTTTGGTGGTGTCATCCTTCTATATCTAGTAAAACAATGTGGCGCTGTAAGGGAGAGTGCGCACAAGTTTTGTTCAGGAGTCACGAGGAACAGCAGCTGTGATGTTACGAAAACTCATGTTCCCATCTGGGTAAATTACAAGTTCCACATTTTCAATCATAGGTATGATTTATTTATTATTTAACTTTTATTTTAATAGCTATCAATTATACCTACAAGTGTATGGTTGATACCAATCAAGGTAATAATTACTGTAAAATGTGAAATACTGATAATTAGTAACTAGGTACCTAACTAGTCTTGTTATGTAGGTAGAGCTGTTGAACAACAGAACTGAATCGTGGAAATTCAGGGTAATCTTTCCTTATCAGTTCCCTTAAATTATATCTTATACCTACGGTCTACCTAGTTATTATCAAAAGATAAGAAAAGTAGATACACTAAATCTAGAAAGATAGGTATCTTTTGGTCAGGTCGGCAGGATTATAATTTTAAATTTATAGAAGATTCAAAAGTACCTAACCAAAATCTTTAGGTGGCCCTCCTTCCTGCCTAGTGGGCCGCCAAGACTGCAAGATCTGGTAAACTGTTCTCCAAGAAATCCTCTATTTTGGCTTCTGTTTTCAGTAAAATGCATGTAAATATACATATACCTAGGAGAAAATTAAGGATTGTTCGCACAGAAAATGTTAAAAATGTCTCATATTCTGCAGACTGACAGTGCCTACCAACCCAAGCAAGCCTGGTTAGTGATTAAGAAAAAAGATTAAAGAAGGTCAGGATTATAAATGCTCTCTAAATAACTAAATTCTAATTTAGCTACCATAATAATTACCCTCTAAAATCTCCAGTAGGGTCAAGCAGGTGAATTGCGGCCCACTAACCCAAGTAAAATAGTATGTCTCATAAACTCACCATTTGTCTCTCCAGCTCTCTCCAAAATTTAACAAATTCTCTCCTAAATGATCAAATTATCATTAATTCTCTCCAAAATAGCATTGTAGCATAGGAGAAAAATAGATAAAACTCGCCATTTGCAATTGAAGAGCTCAAAATAACTGTCACAAACTCGCCATTAAAGTGGCGAGTTTGGACATGCTTTATTACTTGGCCACTAACTAACTTAACTTAACAAAATTGTCATAGCCTCAAAAAACTCATTAAAAACAAAGTAATAAATTGTAGCATGCACTGTGCTTATTACGATAGCTATGCAACATTTCAATGTAATTTTAGTTTAGAACTTTAGAATATTTTAGAGACTCTTGAGAGGGCCGCAATTAAAAATTAAAGGCCGCAATTTACCTGCGTGACCCTAGAATGGGCTGATAGCTGGGTACTAGGTATGCAGCATGCCATCTGCTGTCCAAGAACAAATTATCAATTAATTAATATTTGCTAGGTTACTAAGTAGCCTCTCTGCACCTAATGTGTCTCTTGCCCTGTAGAGATTTTTATTTGAGAGAGATTTACTCTCTGACACTCAGCAGCAGATTCAGAATCTCCCTGACTCCCAGTCTGCAATGTGTCTCTTCTCCCACAGAGATTTTAATTTGAGTCTGAAAGACAGTTACTCTTAGTAGCAGTTTCAGAATCTCCCGCAGCTAAATTATGGTAACATAGGAATTAATTAAAGATCTCCCGCAGAGATCTCCAATTTCTAAAATTCAATCAAAAACTCCTGCAGAGAGTCTTTGAAATTTTTTCCATATTCTGCAGGCAGCAGACTCCTGTAGCTATATTAATGGTAACATTATAACATAGGTATTAATTCAAGATCTTGTGCAGAGATCTAAAATTGGCTCAGATTTGTCACAGTCTCACAGAGAGTCTTTGAAAAATGTTCCATAGGCATATTCTACAGTCTGGCTGACTTAGCCTGACTAAACTAGGTAGCCTTCAAGCTCACTTAGCTCTAAGCTCACTAACTTAATGCTTGTCATTGTTTGCTAATTTATTACATTTTGCTATAACTCTCATACTACCACTCTGCATAATGTGTCTCTTCTCAATCTCCTGCAGAGATCTTAATTTGAGAGACAGTTACCCTCTGACTCAGTGACTCTCAGCAGCAGATTCAGAATCTCCCGCAGCTAAATTAATGGTTAAATAGGAATTAATTCAGAATCTTCTGCAGCTAAATTAATGGTTACATAGGAAATAATTCATAATCTCCCTCAGCTAAATAATAAATTAATGGTTACATAGGAATTAATTCAAGATCTCCCGCAGAGATATACAATTTCTAAAATTTCACTCAAATTTGTCTCAAAAAGTCTTGGATATTTTACAATTTGCATTTAGTATTAAACTATTCCTGCCAATTTTTTATTTTATTTTAAAATATCACAGGGCAATTGAGCCGTTGAACTTTCATATCTCTAACTATCTAGTCTCTGACTGTCTAGTGTGCACTGTGTATTATTTATCTGAAATCAATTTTTTTCAAACTATTACTCCCATAAGTCTTATTTTTGATGATAAGTTAACTAGACAAGTTTTATTTTTCATTGTTTTTTTATTTTAGTTTCCGCAAGTCTTGTTTGTGATGATTCACAAATACTTTATTTGAAATATTCATATTAGGTATGTATATCTGCACAAAACTACACATTGGTATCAAGAAACAGCTGATACATCCACTTTTTAAATCACAAATAAGATCTCTCTCAAGCAGTTTTGTGTTGCAATCTCGTTCTTCAAATCTTAATGAAGATTTGAGGTCCAAATACATTACTAGCAGTGCCAATTCTAGTAAGAGGTTCCACAGTCACAACTTATCTTCTTTGGGGCAGAATCCCATATCCAGCCTCATTGATGAGGATAGCAAGAAACTAAAGGAGTTGCAGTTCAAGAAGATAATCAATCTAAATCAGTATTCTTTGTAAGTTTTTTTTGAACTATTAGTTATTATATTTAAAATTTATAAAAAGATAGCTAAATGACTAATTTCAGTTACAATCTTTAGACTACAGTTATCGTACCCTTAAAATGTATATAATATTCAATACCTACTTTTCCTTGAGCAACATAACTGTTAACAAACTAAAATTATTGATAAACTCATGTCAATATATATTATATTCCATGAATAATTAATTAATGTAGCTTCTGTTAAATGTAAAATAGATTTGTTAATTACTTTGTAATTTCACAATCAGTTTGAAGAAAGTAGCCTCAGAAAGCTCCGTTAAGAAGATGGAGGAATGGATGGTAGCCTCGGCAATGCTCTTTGCCTCCACTGCTGCCATGGGAATGGGATTTGGAATGCTAATGTCAAAGTTCAACATTGCCTACATTTGGGGACATGCTGTGAGAATTAACTAGATTAAGAGAGTAAAGGGCAATTAATATTGTGGAATATGTGTCTTCTATCATTTTAATCTCCTATGCTAAATCCATTTCAGAATCACATGTGATGAATTTATGCATGATTATTTTGTGTAACTATTTTTATATCTATTAATTTACATTGGAATTGCAAAATTAGAAGTTCTTTTTTCTTATAAAATGTACCTTATCAATACATTAGCAATCAATTTACAATGAAATAAAAAAATTAGTAGCTAGGACCTCTTCTTATAAAATGTATCCATTTCAAAATAAAATGTATTTTTATTATCTTTGTGATTAAGCAACTACCCATGATTTCAATTCCCCATTTGTTGTCACTGTAGATTGACACCAGCTCTACACGTCATGGTGGTGAGATAGTTGCCGATGTGTTGAAGAAGCATGGCGTGAAGCACATCTTTACACTGGTGGGGGGACACATCTCTCCTATACTCGTGTCTGCTGAGAAGCTTGGCATAAAGATAATAGACACAAGGCATGAGGTATATAATAGCAATTGGATTTAATGTATTATTGACAATATCCACAAATTCTAAGAATGCAACATAATAATTTAGGTTTTGTATAGTAATTATCTAATGATTAATAAAGACCGATTCATTCATTATGAAGAAAGTTTCAACAGTTTCTCTTCATGAAGATGAATTATTTTATTAAGCTAGCTAGTATATATGTTATAAATAATTGGAAAATATGAGATAAGATGAGTAACTAATAATTTATTTTATTTTAACTATGATCATTTTTCAGCAGTCTCTTTAACAATAGCCTAACATAACTAAATCCCAACTTATGATCATTATTTCAGGTCACCACTGTTTTTGCAGCAGATGCAGTGGCTAGGATGTCAGGTGCAGTAGGAGTGGCTGCAGTCACTGCAGGGCCAGGACTTACCAACACAGTCACTGCTGTGAAAAATGCCCAAATGGCTGAGAGTCCTTTGCTACTTATTGGTGAGTTGAGTGAAGTGTAGTCACTGTCGCGGCTAAAGCATGTCCGGGGTGAAAAATTTTCAATTTGAATTGAGTTTAAAGCTCATCATATCTAAAACCTGGTCTAATATTTCAGGAGGTGCAGCAGCTTCCATTTTACAAGGAAGAGGAGCTCTGCAAGACATTGACCAGATGGCTCTGTTCAAACCTCTCTGCAAGTACACAGCCTCTGTGAAATCAGTCAGAGACATCGCCCCTACTCTCAGGGAAGCTCTGAAACAGGCCCAAAGTGGCACTCCCGGGCCCGTGTTTGTAGAGTTCCCAATAGACGTGCTGTACCCTTACCAAATGGTGTCTAAGGAAATTGCTCCTGCAGGGCCCCCTCCCAAGAACTTCAAACAGAAGGTTGTGAAGTGGTACATGGAAAACTATCTCAGTAACCTCTATGCCGGGGCATGGGAAGATAGGAACCACGATCCCCTTCCCCTAAAAATACCTTTTGCCGAGTTCACAACTGTGACGCGATGTGCGGAGTTGCTACGCAATGCCAAGAAACCAGTTGTTGTGTTAGGCAGTCAGGCAACCTTACCACCAACACCTGCAGATGAAACTGCTGCCGCTCTAAAAAGGATGGGGGTCCCTTGCTTCCTTGGGGGCATGTCCAGGGGGCTCTTAGGGAGGAACTCACCCATTCAGATGCGGCAGAAAAGAGGAGACTGTCTCAAAGAAGCAGATGTTATCATTCTAGCAGGGGCTGTGGCTGATTTCAGACTGGGCTATGGTAGAAGTCTCAACAAAAAGGCAAAGATTATCGCAGTCAACAGGAATAAGGAGCAACTATTCAAAAACTCAGACATGTTCTGGAAACCTGAGATTGCCGTCAATGCAGATGTTGGTACATTCATAAAGGACTTGAGTACAGCGATGGTTGACTTCTCCGTTGATAAGGAATGGGTTGCCAAACTTGCACAGAGGGATGAACAGAAAGAAATTGCCAATGAAAAGGTAGAGTTTGTGTGTTTAATTTCTTATATGTTTAATATTTAGTTAATGTTTAATATTTAGTTAACCAGATAGTGTTATTATTAGTATACCCATTAAATTAATTCCTGATGATCCCTAATATCTTTTCTTTTCCCTCAGATGTCCGAGACACTCCCCCCACAGCACCTCAACCCCCTGAAGGTGTTCAGAGACATGGAGAGCATTCTCCCTGACGATGCAGTGCTGGTGGCTGACGGAGGAGACTTTGTAGCAACTGCTTCCTACATCCTTAGGCCTAGGGCGCCCCTCACCTGGCTAGACCCTGGTGCCTTTGGTACTCTGGGGGTGGGGGGAGGATTTGCCCTGGGGGCCAAGCTTGCTCGCCCCGATTCTCAGGTCAGTTGCTACCTTAAATTAGAATATCAAACCTTCAATGTATGTAGCTTAAAATATTTTTGATATAGGGTAAGTTACGAATTATCGGTCAGTTTCAAATCTTCGGTCATATAAGAAATAACAATATAAAAATGATTATTTAATTTTAATTGGTACTCATGGTACCTGCAGGTAATAACAATAATTATTATATTGATTTTCTTATAAGACCGAAGATGTGTGAACTTACCCTATCTATTTGTTTATTTGAAGAGATTTCTGTAATGTAAAATCAGATGAAAAATAATTATGATTAGATTTGATAAAGTTAGCACATTTTGTGAGTTATTTTATATGCCTGTAATATCTTTGGTTACATTTCGGTAACAATGATTTTATGTAATTAAGAATAGCTAGACTGAGAAGTGTTCTTGTTATATTTTAACTGCTAATGAGACCATCATGAATTAATTTGAACTCTAATCTATGTTCCTCCATTCTTATTTATATTGTAAATTAATTTCTGCTAGTAAACATCCCTTAGGGTAAGTTCCAAATTATTGAACAGAATTTAATTTTCAATCAAATAAAAACTATACTAGTTAAATTATAATTAAGATTTTATGTGATCAAAGATATGAAACTGTCTGTTAACTCGGAACTAACCGTGAAACAATTTGATAAACTTTTCTCTAATAACTTTACAGTTGAATATGAGATAAGTAGTATATTATTTATAACTTTTATATGATTGTCCTTTGTTTTTATAGGTTGCCTCAGAAGTGAAAGCTTAATTAGGTTAATTTAGGCCTCAGAAAATTGTTACTTCTATAATGTAGTATTTGTATATATTTTTTAAACTTTTCTTGTGTTTATAAATAAATATATATATGTGCTTTAATTGTTTTCAGGTTTGGATTATTTACGGTGACGGTGCTCTCGGTTACTCAATAGCAGAGTTTGACACGTTTGTTCGTCACAAGATACCTCTTATTGCCCTGGTGGGAAATGATGCCGGTTGGACGCAGATTGCAAGGGAGCAGGTGCCAATGTTTGGCTCTAGTGTAGCCTGTGACTTAGCGGTGAGAAAACAATTGCTAGAAAAATATGTAGGTGGCATGGTGAGAAATGAAGTTGACATTTTTTGAGTTAATTAAGATATAATTTATTATTTGTGTTGTCGAATTTCATTGAAACTTACGAGCTTCATCATTTCATTGAAACTGATAATCCTCATTAATTTCATGTAAATATTAGCTATTGATTAATAACCTCAATAATAACTGTTTCAGTACACCGAGTATGAGAAGGTAGTGGAAGGTTTTGGAGCCCTAGGCATGTCTATGGGTCGCTCAGATGACATCACAGAGACTCTCAAAAAGGCCCAGCAACTGCACGATAAGGAGAACAAGCCAGTGCTGGTGAATGCTCTCATTGGAAAGACCAGCTTCAGAGAAGGAAGTCTGTCTGTCTGAGGTGTTTGGAGTCTTTAAATTTAACTTAATTAACAATTTAACATGGGATGTTCAGTAATAAGCTTGGTTACACAGTGCTAGGGTAAGTTACTAATTAGCGGTCTGTTTCACATCTTCGGTCATATAAGAAATATCAATACAATAAGTTATTTAATTTTTAGATTTTAATTTACATCCATAGGTATCAAGGATACCAATTACAAAAATTATTACATAGGTTTTTCTTATTTGACTGAAGATGTGAAACTGACCGATAATGCGTAACTTTACCTACCAATAGGGGAAACACACATGAAACTTTATTATGAACATGTAGCTATGTACTTAGTGCAACCATCAAAACTAAATAATGATAAATGCTCAGGACATTGATAACATATGGAAATATTCACCAAAATGATTCTATTCTGTTTACTTATTTCTCAGTTTATAAAAAGATCTTACAAATGTGAAAATTTAGATAAATTGCTACTATAATGTAAAGAGAACAAGAACTGTAGTTTATTAAATGTTGGGTAGTATGATTATCTAAGGTATTTACTATTAAGAGCTAAGCAATATAAATACTCTAAATCTTGTTTAGTCTAATTTTAAATAGTATCTTGATACAGTACAACTCCTCTATAATGAAGTTCTGTATAGTGAACCATCCCCAGTAATGAAGTACCTTGTTATTTTTAAAAAGAAAAGATTTTCTCTGTGCCATAAAATGGCCAGTTTTCTATGCATCTCTTCGAATCCTCTATAGTGAAGTAAGCTCCATATAGTGAACTAGTTGTAGTTCATTATCGGGGAGTTCAACCTTATAATTTTTTCTGTTATGTATAGGTATATTAAGTATTTTTATATCGTTGTTTACCCCATTATTTTATGTTTGGTGAATAAATTTTACAGTTTACTTACTACCTACGTTTTTTTTATTTCCTACTTTTTGAATCCCTATTTAGAAATAGTAAAAAGATGTTAATATTACCTAGAGGGTTGACACAGAAAACTGAAAATAAAATTCCGACTTTTTCTTACTACAAATTTCAAAATTACTTGACATTGTATTTTTTGAGCTGTTGCAACTGAAGCACTGCGGATGAACTGCTTTTCTTCTAAGCCATTCAAACTTCCCTTCTGATTAGTGCAAACTGTTTTATCTGTTATAAAAGTGTCTTAATCTTTATTAGTTAACATTCATTACCAACATAATGTTGTCTATACACAAACACTTTTAGTAGGGGCTTAACATATGCTTCGGAACAAAAGGCCATATAGCTGACATTTAAAGGAAATTATGTATAAGGGACTCAATGAGCTAAGTCACTTACCACTGTTGGTGACAAGGTTCTGGATGCAGAAAAGCTACTCCGTGAAAGTTGTTAATTAGCAAGGAATATGAAGAAACTGAATAACTAATTAAGTAGGTGTTTAACGTCTGTAACCAAAGACCATATCACGTACGTCAAAAAGAAATTAAATACAAGGGACTAGAAGAAGCAGTCAGAAAAGTAATTGGCTCCATAAACATAGTCACTTACCACCGTCAGTAACAATGCTCATGGGTGCAGAAAAGCTACTCCGTGAATGCAGTCACATACTAATGAATGTGATGAAAAAGGACACGAGCACCGGTGGCTGCACTCACGGATGGAAGAGGTGATAGTAAATGAAGCTTACGAACCTACATAACACAAAAACTCCTCGCATAACCCTAGTGCTAACCTCCAAAACTGCAGGTAGCACTATGATTAGCAGGAGGCATTTTAATAACACACAATCATTCTGAAAAGGTAGAAATTAACGTAGAATAACCTATGAATGCCTAGTTACAGTAAATGGTACTAATACCTTAGAAATATAGTTCGATTTATTTCAAAATACAGATCTAATATCAGTTTCAAACTTGATGGCTGGGATACTCAGAGATAGCAAAATCTCTTAAACACTACAGTGCTCTCCTGAAGTGGAATTCAATTATTAGGGAAGAATGCACAATGGAAAATAAGTAGAAACAGCAAAATTTAGAGGAAAATTTTACCAACCTCAAGAAAAATATAAAGAATTCTATAAAAACATTAAATTTTCCCTGACCAGAATTTCTTCCCTGAATTTAATGTACAGTGGCTATTCCTAGCGGGGTTATCTATTCTGCAGTAAAATGATATCAGAATTTGAAAGAGTAAATTATCTTCAGTAAAAAGGAAGTAGCATAAGTAAAAAAAAAACTATCCTATCTTACTGTAATTTTAATAAATCAAACATTATTAGTTCTCTTCAGAACGAGAATAAAAACTTAAGAAATTTTTAAACTAGATTGTGCCTTTCATAAGAACTTCTTTTTTGGGGTAAGAACTAAATCACATTTTCGATCATTATAAGATATAGGTATTTTTTAACTCGTTACTATTATTCTTATCCCTGATACCTGCATGTTAATGAATACCATTTAAAATAAAAGTTGAACCAGTATTATTTTTTTAATTTGATAATGTGGAACCGTCTAATAACTAAGAATTTACCCTATCTAATCAGGGCTATGAATTGACAGTGACGTCATTGATGGTAGCTAATCGGATGCACGAGTTGATTTCGTTCTAAAATCATAAAGTGCAGAAAAAAAACTAGACAACACTGCAAAACTTTAAAGGGCCAGTCAAATAACTAAAAAAAAACTATAAAATAGATGTTAGGTCAGAATAGGTTTTATCAGAAAATTAAAAAAGGTCAGATCGGCTCTGACTTATGACCCACTTTCAGAGTACGGAGAGTGTCAGAGGACTGCGACGTTCTCTCTAACTCATATCAATTATAATACATAATGAAAATTTATTTTGTTCTAAAATTATAAGATTACCAAAAATAAGAATATATATTTCATCTGAATTTGGTTGTAAAAATTTCTGCTGTTATTGAAGTAGGTAGGTAGTTATTTAGCTTCTAATACCTGCTAAAACGTACCAAAGGGCCGTACACACGCATGGTTTTTAAGTCTTTCCACCAAACTTTTTGCTAAGCTCCTCTTACTTTTATCCACCAGATTTTTGAATAGTATATGAAAGAACGATTTAATAATTATTTATTACCTGCAGGTATCATGGATACCAACTATAATAAATAATTATTATATCGTTCTTTCATATACTATTCAAAAATCTGGTGGAAAAAAAGTAGGAGGAGCTTAGCAAAAAGTCTGATGGAAAGACTTAAAAAACCCTACGTGTGTACGGCCCTTAAAAATAAGAGACTTTTCAAGACTTCAACATATAATAGGTAGCTTTGCAGCATTATTTCAGTTTCTTGAAGAAATTCGTTATGGGAGTTAGAGATTCTTTTGAAGATTTCTTCTGTAAAGAAAAAAAAACATGGATAAACTAACACAGAAACATAGACACTATTCAAATAGTGCAATTGGAAACAATTATTATATTTCAAGAATGCGCATTTCAAAAGCATTCATTGTAAATTTAGAGCAGTAATTAATTCAATCACGACGGAGATTTTCACGTCTTTGATCATGTAAGAAAAAATATAGCTATAACTAATTATATTTTTACTTGAATGATCGAAAATGTGGAACTGTACAATAACTCGTAAATTACCCTACATCACGATTTAATGTAGGTAACAACAAATTTTCTAAATTAATATTTAGTAACTGCATAATAATTTAGTTGGTAAATAATATAGCTATATTAGAGGCAATTAATCACTTGACAATCATTGAATTTTCTCTAATCTTTTTAGTGATGTCATAGTTTGAAATAATAATTCCTATTTGATCTAAAAATAGCAACTAACCTTAGTCTTATTGAGAGATGTTTTGAGAACCTGAAAACAGAAAACGAACCTATTTATTTCCAATTGTTACACAATATACACAGACTAATAAAATAACATTTTCTAATATGTTAGAATTAGTTTCTTTGTTAATTTTTTTTTTATAAAAATATTTTTAGTATTTTATTGAAGTATAGCTACACTAAAATTATACTATTTTCCATTTTTTATATTATACACCAAATAAAAAGAACCGTAAATATAAATAAAATGAAAAATGACATGAACAAATAACCCAAAAAAAGAACATAAATTAAATGAAAAATAACATGAACAAATAACCCAAAAAAAGAACATAAATTAAATGAAAAATTACATGAACAAATAACCCAAAAAAAAACATAAATTAAATGAAAAATAACATATATTAAATATAAAGAAGATAAATAAAAGAAATAGGAATAAGTTCTTCTACCTTTTTCATAGCCGTGGATACAGCAGCTTTATCAAACTCCTGGTGATTTAACCAATTGATGTTCTGGTGAGTGTCAGGAACCGTCAGATCTGCTGGTTCTGACGTCACAGACCCTTTGTATACACTTGAGGAAAGTTTTAGATTATAATTATTATTGATTTCATCAAAAATTGACATTGTATACAATGAAATTTATTCAAAACTAGTGTACCCGATCCATCAAAAATGAATCGGTAACATTTTAATTCACAATCCTGAAAAAATTCATCAAATTGAATATAGTGAACTCCTCTATAGTGAATGAGTTAATGTATAGCCTGTATAGTGAACATGTTTTCTTTTGTCAGCTATAAGTTTTCTAAAACTGATAGCAATTCATCGCAGACTATAGAAAACATGTTCACTATTCAGACTACATACTAACTCATTCACTATAGGGGAGTTCTACTTTCTACATGAGTATTTTTTCATGTATCAAATTAGAACAGGTTGTTTTTTTTCACTTACTTGTAAGTCTGATGAATATGTGAAAATAGATGCACAACACTACCAATGTACTTTATCTCATCACATTGTTCCTTAGTGATGTTGTACGATAGGAGGTGATTGTGAATGAAAGACACATCATCACCACACTCACCACCCTCAGGAGTAGGGGTGTTAGGGAACTCCCATAGGTTGGCTAGAAGTCCTACAAGAGGAATGACAGTCAATTTGGAATATTTTGCTGAATATTTATCATATTTTGTAAATAAACAATTTTGAATAGGAATAATTTGGATTTCATTATTTAAATAATAATACTCACCAGTTTTAGGTCTCTGTACCAACAACATACGGTCTGATGGAGAGGAACTCAGTACCACTACAGCTGTGACCTGCTTGCGACTCTCCTTCTTCAGGGCCTTAACAGGGAAACACTCTACACCTTTCCTAAAGACGGAAAATAAAATATAATGTTAATAATTATTTAATAACAAATAATAAAAATATATTAGCTAATAATAAATGATAAAACTATTTTAATAATAAATAAATAAAATATTTTAATAATAAAATTAAAATATTAAGAATAAATATCAAAATATTTTAGGGATCAATAATTAAAAAATGATAATTGATACAAATAATTAATTTTATTAATGAACTTAAGAGATGATCCCAATTTTTCCTATTTATTTGATAGAGAAAACCTTTGATCTACATTTATTTCATTTGGTCAATCAGAGTATATACATCATAACAAATTTTTAAAATTTAAAATAATAAAAAATACAACAACAGTTTTGAATATCTGTAATTGATAAAATATCTACCCATTCAAAATGAAAGTGATTATTTTAGATCAATAAATGAATACGTAAGACAAGTAGATACAACCTATGACATTTGTGAAGGTGTATAAATTCAACATTATCCTATAACTCACTCTTTACTCCAAGATTCTATAGGTAGACACATTGAGCAAGTGGAACCTGTTAGAGAATAAATAAATAACAATAGCTACATTTCTTAATGGTGATATAAATAAAACAACAAAATCTAATCAGTAAAAAGTAATAGAAATTGCTATTTTGTTAATTGATACAAAAGACGTTCTTATTGTTAGTATAAAGAGTTGGTGTCTGTTTTAGCCATTAAAGATCCTATTGCTAACATCAAATGAATAAATAAATACAAGGGACTAAAAGAAGCAGTCAGACAGGAAAGTAGATCGATGAGAAAAGTCACGGATGCAAAAAGGCTACTCCGTGAATGCAGACACTAACCAAAAAATGAAACGAAAAGGGACATAAGTGACTGTACTCACGGATGGAAGAGGAAAATGAAGAGGTGATAGTAAATGAGATTTCTTTAATAACAAATAATAGGTTAGTCACTATTAACTGAAAACATTTCAAATTCTTTGACTCACTGCTAACCAAATCTTCAATGTCTGCACACTTCAAAGTAGCTTTTTTCGTCATAGTGAGAGCTGTGCAATGTTCACTCACTGGACAGGATTGGCAAGATGGTTTCTGATGAGACACTTAAGATATATAAATATATACAATGGCTACTATACTCAATTTTAGTTGCATTAAGATTTAATTCTGTGTATTTGTGCTAGGTGTGAAGATTTTAATTCTTCTTGTTTTAAATTAAAATAAATTTTACTTCTCCTTTTAAATTGAAAAATATTCTATTCAAAAAATAAAACTAGTTACCCAAATTCTCCTCCCATTTATTAGCTTCAAATAAATATTAGTTACATTATATAAATACAGTAAAGCTTCTTTGCTATGAAGCACTCGAGTAATGAAGGACCTGAGTTATGAAATGCACCTAAATTATGAAATATTTTCTATGTTTAAATTATAGAAAACGATAGGAGCCAAGAGTTTCGTCCTAGTTATTCCTCAAAGACCATAGTTTCCAAAATTTTAATCATAGAAAACTATCAGTGTCCCTGAGATATGAAGTGGCTCTAGTAACCAATAGCTACTTCATAACTCGAGAGTTTCACTGTAGTTGAGGTAAGGAGAGCACATTAAGGCAGGTAAAATGGTTAAAATAATAATTCAAACCTTAGGAGTGCAGACTGTAGCCCCCAACTCCATCAGAGTTTGGTTAAAGTCACCAGGTCTGGTTTGGTCTAAGAATTCTCCTGCTAACTCCCACAAGAAATCTGTTGTAGACTGGAAAGAAAAAATGATGGAATAATAGATTAAAAGTCCCTCATATAAATTAATTCATAATCTTATATGTTAAATAATTCAAACTGTAAAGAAAAAGTGATAGAATAATAGATTGTTCCTCATATAAATTAAGTCACTCTTTTTGCAAAGAAAGGTTAAATGTCCAGTCAACCTGAAACCATTATGATTTTTATAACTTGATGGTTAAACATTTACAAATAATTTTATTAAATCACGATTATAATTTTTTTAACATTTTATATTAAATAAATTAGATCAAAACTGACCAGCAGATGGCGCTAATTCAACTTTATTATTACTATTCCTGATTCTATTCATACCCTTTTTAGCGAAAAGTTGAGCTTATATGTTTTTGAAGATATCCTCTTTCTATTATACCATTTTGTAAATAATATAAATGAATTGAACCATTTAAAATTTATAATTACTCTAAAGCCCAAACATTTCTATAGTTTCTCTAACATATTCTAAAAAACTTTCTATCATATCAATATTTAAATTATTGCACCTAACAACAGAAGTATGTGCCTAGTGAATAATTTATGTGTAACTCATTTACATTAATCAATTCTCTAATTAAAAGATTTTTTCTCTATTTCTAGTAGTATTTTTTTTCTCACATTTTTAGGATTTGATCTCTATTTTTAAGATTTTTTCCTCTATTTTTAGGATATTTTTAAAATTTCCCCCTGTATTTTTAGGATTTTTTCCCTCTATTTTTAAATTTTTCTTTATTTTTAGGATTTTTCTCTATTTTAAGATTTGTTTCCTCTATTTTAAGATTTGTTTCTTCTATTTTTAAAATAGTTTTCTTTATTTTTAGGTTTTTTCTTTATTTTTAGGATTTTTCTCTATTTTAAGATTTGTTTCCTCTATTTTTAAGATTTGTTTCTTCTATTTTTAAAATAGTTTTCTTTATTTTTAGGTTTTTTTTCTTTATTTTTAGGATTTTTCTCTATTTTTATGATAAATAATTCATCCCACCTTGTCAGTAATACTGGCGCCCACAGCACGCAATCTGGACAGCACCCTCATGACGTTACCATCTAGAACTGGCACAGCCTCTCCTAGCGAGATGGAGGCTATGGCTGAAGAAGTGTAACGCCCCACCCCCGGCAGAACCTTTTGAAGCTCAACAGAAGATAGGGGAAAACAACCATCAAAGTCCTTCACTATCTGAGGAAGAATAATTTAAGAAGAGTTTCAACCTAAAGTTTGCTGCTGTGAGTCAAGCTTTGAAATTGGTGGAAACAAATATTTTCATATAGCTAGCAATTGATTTTGAGTAGTTATGTAATTTAATTTGAATGAAGAACTTATAAACTGTTATTCCATCAATTTTCTTTCAACTATTATAATATTTTATTGTAGTAGCTATCTATGTCTGTTCTAATAACATTCATGTATATAGGTTTTGTTTCAAGTTCTCAACTAGCTTTATAGTTTTTATTAGAAATAATGGATTGCAGAAAAAAAGTCAGAAAGTTCAAAGAGCTAGATAATACATGATCAACATTCAGTCATAAAGCTCAGTATATATTTCTTTTGATTAAGTTACTAACTGTAGCTAAAATATATAGGTACTAAACCATGTGGATATCAGTTGCAAATTCCGATAATAATTGATTTAAATTAATAACCACCGATATCAACTGTATTATCAAATTTAAATACCTTTTGAGAGCCAGTATGAAGTCTTGTTGCTCTACTGTAGTAACCTAATCCAGCCCAGCACCTATAATAAGAGATAAAAATATAATAAGCCCAACACATATGAAGAAAAAACACAACTCTTATTTCATTCATGAAGCTCAGACCAACATCAGAAATAGGTAACAATGTTATGACCAAATAAATCACACTAACAATTTGACAGTAGGTATGTAAATAATGTAATGAATAAAATAGCTATTAATTTGGTGTGTAGTAACCTACTTGTGAACTTCATCAAGAGAGGCTTTTGAAAGATCTTCCACAGTAGGCCAATTGTTCATCCATTTCTCAAAGTATGGTATGACTGTTGAGACTTGAGTCTGCTGCAACATCACTTCAGACACCCAAACTGAAAAGGATTGATAAAAGTAAAACTGAAAAGTAATAATTTCAATTTCTTATGAATAAATAGTTCTTCAATGCATAAGTATGATATTGATACTAATAGTACTGACTATGCAACTATAATATCATACACATATTTAGAAATGATGTCTCTACTAATTTCATAGTTAGCAACACAAAACTTCAAAATAATATTTATTAAATATTTATATCTCTTATATTTATATGAATTTAATATATTTAAATCATGCATTTTGAATAACTTAATCATTATTAAGTGCTCTATATAATAATAATGAAATATCTCTATACTTAACTATTAGCTACCAATATTATACTTATATAATTATATCATTTGGCAAGTAGCTAATAATAGATTGAACTGCCACTAGGCACTAGTTAGAAATTTAATAGATTTATCAAGTCTAGATAAATTAAAACGAATAGGTTTTCTGAAATTCTAAATAATGTTCTAATTAGATTCTACTTTAAAAATTAGATGGCTATTAATTTTTGTATGTAGTGAAGATCATTATTCATTGACAATTTCACTTTTTGCTATTATAAGTACAAGTAGTCTAGCTATCAATGTTTTACAAATTATGCCTATGGGCTATGGTGAACCGCCAGAACCGGATGGCCTTACACATTTTTCCATTCAATTTGTCAATTTGATTTTACGAAAAAAACTAAATGACCTAGCAATTTGATTTTTAGTAAGGATATAGCCTAGATGAATAGATATAAATACAGCCTACAGATTTGTCAGTATTATTATTTGCATTTGCTTACAAACCTGCATATATCCTTGTGTTAATATTTTCTTCTTTCTTTGCAATTGTTCTCCATGGTAAACATCTCTGATTTTTATCATACCTGCAAGAAAAATTTGGATTAATAGAATGACCACAGACCAATAACATTATAACAGGAATTTTCTCAGTTTATTTAAAGGTCCTCTCCAGGCTCCGGGAAAAAAATGAGTTTATAACATAATATTATAGAACTAAGGTCTACGATCATTATTCTGCAAACTGCATACAATTCGGTTCTGTATATATTTTATAATTTGTTTTTAAAGTTTTTAATACTTTGTGAGCAACAATTGAGCGAATCACTAATCTGATGCTCAAGAAAAAGATTGTACACTCTTTGTTTTGAATACAAATTTGAATTTTATAAACGAATCATGCATTTTCGGCCTTTATTATAGATATTAATTGTTCCCGAAAGTATATAAACGTTTCTATTAGAAGTTCATTCAATTTTATACCTTTACACGAACATTAAATGGATTTATTAAACCTAATACCTAGTTGACAATCAAAATAAATGGTGAACATTCTTTTTCTTCAGCCTGAAAATTTCTTAAATTAGTAAGTCGGAACTAAAATAGGTTTCGTAGAGTTTTGATAATAAAAATCTTTAAAAGCATATAAAATTGAAAAAAAATGCTACCAAATTCGATGCGGTTTGCAGCAAAATGATAAGAAACACTAACCTCGTTGAATAAGGCAATAAAAATATTTGCTTGGAGGGGACCTTTAACAGTTTGAGTTTAACTCAATACTACTTCTCCATTCTTCAGTTTTCACAATCACAAGGTATAATTTGGAAAAAATTGCACAATAGTACCTAAATACTCACCAATAGGTAATTGACTAAGATCAAATGGTCAATCACAATCAGCAATGATATTATTATAATTTATGAATATATTAAATAGTAAATACCTAATTAAAGATACAATTTGAATTAGGATCTAAGAAGTTAATTACAGTCCTCTGAATTACTAATTTCTCATATGACCAGAAACAGAAGTATTCAATTACTAAATAGATAGATAATAGTCAATAGATTATTTACTTACCATGAAAGTAATCTTTCTCTCATTCCCATAGCTTCATCATCTTTGAAATGGTGAAATTGACAATCAGATTTTGAGAGACTGTCATTTTGATTGTTAGAGACTTTCCTTCTTTTTGAAGTCTTTCTAACAGGTGATGATAGTATTCTCTTCATTTTTGAAGAATGCAGAGTAATATTGTACAGAATGAAGATTATAAACAACTCCTATGGCGCCATTTCTGAAACATGTCACAAACGTGATAGTGCCATTTTGTGGGTAATCTTGAGGGTTTTTATTAGAAAGGTAGAATTTTTAGCAATAATAAATTATACAATAAATGATAGATTTAATGTTAATAACCATTTGCTGTTTTGTATCAAATGTTCCGGTTGAAGAATATATTTTATAAAATTATCTTATTAATAGAAAACGAAATTACTGAAAGATAATATTGGCGACTCTCGTGGGATTTAAAAATGTATTCGTGAGTATTCCCACTTACTATTATCATTATATTTTATCAGTAAATGTTATTTCAAAAAGATCTAATTGTCAGTAATTGAAGAAAGGAATGCACTAATAAGACACAATGGAAGATGATGATTCACTTGTGAGTATTGAATATAAATCTAATATACTTTAATTATCATCTCATTGAGACTGTTGAATCTGATTAGAAATTTTGCTTGACATTTTACTTATGAAATTTATGATAGGTAATCTGTAAATTTGTAATCTTAAATCTGATTGATATCAGACTTAGGACTAGGACTGTTTTTTTTTCAAAGAACAAATATTCTTCATAACTCGTAAGTTTATTCTGCAATGTCAGTTGTAACTTGTCATCTACCCAGTCTGCAGAATAATGAGAATATGTGAGATATTTGGGACCAGTCTGCAGAAACTGGTAAAGCACTCCATTTTAATGGCGAGTTTGTGACAGTCATTTTGAGCCCTCCAATTGCAAATGGCGAGTTTTTTCTATTTTTCTCCTATGCTACAATGTTAATTTGGAGAGAATTAATGATAATTTGATCATATTGGAGAGAATTTGTTGAATTTTGGAGAGAGCTGGAGAAACAAATGGTGAGTTTATAAGACATACAATTTTACTTGGTGCACTAAAGTGTTCGTAGAGATCTCTTATTCTGTTCGTAGCAAAATCAATGTAAATATAGGGATTAATTCAAAATTGTTCGGAGAGAATATCCCAAATATCTCACATATTCTGCAGACTGGATTTGGGATATTCTCTCCGTAACAATTTTGAATTAATTCCTATATTTACATTAATTTTGCTACGAACACTTTTGAATTAATCCCTATATTTACATTAATTTTGCTACGAACAAAATAAGAGATCTCTACGAACACTTTACCAGTTTCTGCAGACTGGTGACATCTACCAACATCTTTCTATCTATCTATTTATTCTTATATCAATATTAAGTAGCGTCAGACCGGGTGGCTTTGCGCACTTCAACATTCCGGGTGAAGTTGCGCATCGGTAATTGACGGTGAATGCGTGAAAATATTTCTAATCTGACAACACCATTGGAAAGAGCAGCTCTTAAACCCCCTAGTGCATAAATTTCACGAAAATCGTAAGAGATTAGGTATAGATACTAAGTGTTCAAACAGAGACCTATGTTTTTTATGGCAAAATAATTATTTTGGACTAGAATCGAATCTCCGCGAACTATGCTGTAGTGTTGATAATTATGCTCCAATTTGATTGCAATTTACGTTGGATACGCATAATTTACTGCAGATTAACGTCATGTAAGATGATTTTAATAATAATTATAAATTATTGAGATATAACCAATATACTAGATGCGCAACATCACCCTGGGAATATTTTGATTCACGGGTGGACTTGCGCACATTTATTAATAAAGTTAAGGAGCTCTTATTCATTAATAAACCTGTGATATTCATCCCCGATACTCCTATATCACGGCAATTCCACAGCAGCCTCACGGCAGTTGCACAGCAGACTCACGGCAGTTGCACAGCATGTTGAAATTTTAGTTAAATGTATTACACACTCGTTATATATTTAATGTTAACTTCCTGTTAGACTAGCTCAGCTATATTAAATTACCTATTGTTTCAATAACTATGTATTACTTTTAATGAGAAACGGACATAAGGTCTAAAGTCGATCACACTTCCGTCGAGGGTTAAATACCCTGTCTTGTTGGTTCTGAAGCCAGTCTGTCTTGAACATTACTCAGTGAGAGATGAGTTCCACACTCATCTCTCCATAGACTTCTAATTGTATAACA
Organism: Caprella mutica; assembly: GCA_947561585.1. NCBI lineage: Eukaryota > Metazoa > Arthropoda > Malacostraca > Amphipoda > Caprellidae > Caprella > Caprella mutica. Next base: position 88,628 of record CANNZV010001709.1, read on the forward strand.
TATTTATTCTTTAAATAAACTCTATGTCTTAACGTTGTTAACCCACTGATTTAACCTAATTCTAACAGGTTATGGGCCCAGTGAACGATAAGAGTTTATAAATCAAATTATGTTTAAACAAATTAGAAGTTTATAATAGTAATAAAAACGAAGTGCTGTGAAAAAAGTGTTAACCTATATGAAACATATCACTTAAAACGCTTGCGTAAGCAAATCGTGCTCACGCGCTAATGAGGTCAATTATAATGATTGCTCTAGCGAAAAATGCACTTGTGTTATAATATAATGATTTAGTATTTTTGCGGAAGAGGTGTCAAGAGAGGTCACAAATTACCTTTAAATCTGTGACCTTATCCTTTGGTAAACAGTCTTTCAACAAAAGGTTCTTGCGAACTAAGGCTGTGTTACTGTTCCAATTAAATATTAATAATTATATTCAGTGCAGTTATTCTTATGAATTAGAATAATGTTAAAACATCAATTCAGTTAAACAGTAAATCAAGTTAACTGCTTTGGTTGTTTATTTTTGTTAAAGTATTGAATGATAGTAAATACTTATATTCAGTGCAGTTATTCTTATGAATTAGAATAATGTTAAAACATCAATTCAGTTGAACAGTAAATCAAGTTAACTGCTTTGGTTGTTTATTTTTGTTAAAGTATTGAATGATAGTAAATACTTATATTCAGTGCAGTTATTCTTATGAATTAGAATAATGTTAAAACATCAATTCAGTTAAACAGTAAATCAAGTTAACTGCTTTGGTCGTTTATGTTTGTTAAAGTATTGAATGATAGTAAATACTTATATTCAGTGCAGTTATTCTTATGAATTAGAATAATGTTAAAACATCAATTCAGTTAAACAGTAAATCAAGTTAACTGCTTTGGTTGTTTATTTTTGTTAAAGTATTGAATGATAGTAAATACTTATATTCAGTGCAGTTATTCTTATGAATTAGAATAATTTTAAAACATCAAATTCAGTTAAACAGTAAATCAAGTTAACTGCTTTGGTTGTTTATGTTTGTTAAAGTATTGAATGATAGTAAATACTTATATTCAGTGCAGTTATTCTTATGAATTAGAATAATGTTAAAACATCAATTCAGTTAAACAGTAAATCAAGTTAACTGCTTTGGTTGTTTATGTTTGTTAAAGTATTGAATGATAGTAAATACTTTCAACAAAAGGCTCTTGCGAACTAAGAATTCTGTTTTTTGTTTCAATTGAATATTAATAATTATATTCAGTTATTCTTATGAATTAGAATAATGTTAAAACATCAATTCAGTTAAACAGTAAATCAAGTTTAACTGGTTTGGTTGTTTCAAGAAACATTTCAGAAAAACACGTGGGCTAACAAATTTCGTTTGAAGAAAAAGCTCTACAATCTAAAATTGAAGTCTCCTGATCTACTCGACTTTCATTTGAAGGAACTAACTGAAGTTTTTCAAGAGCTTGCCTTGTTAAATCAAGTGATCAGTGAAGAGGATAAAGTGATTTGTCTTCTGTCATCACTGCCAGGGCCGTTTGAAGTGCTTGTCACTGCACTTGAAGCTCAGACAGACATCCCTAACTGGATTACCGTAGCTGACACACTCCGGAGTGAAGCTGAAAAGTTGAGTATTCTTCTCAAACTAACAACTACTCATCCCAGAGCTACCCCAATCTGGATACACCCAGCAAGGAGGAGGATACGGCACTTGAAACAGTGGGGGGTACTATGGACAGCAGCAGAATTACTATGCACAGCAGCAACAGACACCGCTAACCCAAATCTCTTACGGCAACTGGGGACAACAGGCACCGGGCGGTTGGAATGCCGCAACCACTGGACAAGCTGCCGGTACTTGGAGTGGCTATGGACAACAAACCGGACAAACGCCCCAGCAAAGCTGGAGCAACTCCACATACTTGTGGTGGCTATGGGAACTACAACTACAAGAAGTAAAATAAGTAAAGACTTGTTTGTTTGTAAATAGCTACACAAGAAAGTGGTAGTGTTAAGTTGCTATAATGACTTAGTTTAACTGACATTTAACTTACGCCATATTGTAGTTCTATTCACAGTAAATAAATAACCTGATGTTAGTCTAGTGGTAGGTTTAGTTAACTTTCGCCTCTACGGTTCTTGCACCGGTGTACAACTTGCTTCAGCATTTGTGAAGTGAATTCTCAAATTAATTGAAATTAGGCTTTTGGATAGTAGTTAGATAGAATTTTTATTGCTTTTTAATGATCAGCAGATTAATCTTTGAATCGTAACAAAAACTACCGACACAGCATTTAATTATTATTTTAATTGATGACTCAGCATGTTTACTTAATAGAAGTACGCGGTCTATTAGGTGAGCATATGAATTGAATACAGATGAATTGATATTCATACTGTGAATATTTGTGAATATTTAGAAGTGAATATTTAGAAATAAATATTTTTTCATTTTGAAATACTAATTAGATTTTGATGATTAGAAAATTTTAAAGTCAAAATAAATTAGGAATTTGCAGGAATGAAATATTTTTAAATTAATATACATAAATGAAATGGTTATATTTATAACTAATTTGCAGTAAAATATTAAACGATCTTTCAATTTTTCTGAAGAAAGAATTTAATAGTAAATTTTATTCAATAAAATAATTAAAAAATAGAAATTCTATTTTTTAACGGAAGGATGTTAATTTTAATTGCATGATTATTAAGCAATGTTAATTTTTACAAATTAAATTGAAATAAAATAAGCAAGAATGTCACAATATGTTAAGTTCAGTTTTGATGTGTATTCATACTATTTTTTATGTTATATGTAAGTTTGAAATATTTTATATACATAGTATATTTTCTTTTTGGATTTCTGAAGACTCTAATTTATATCGACATTCAGAAATAAAAAGAGGGGAAGAAAGGAATTATTTGAAATAGAATTAAACCATTAATAAATGTTTAAAATTCTTGCAGTTATAGGTTTGATTTTTATGTTACATGTAAGTTTGAAATATTTTATATACATAGTATATTTTTTTTTGGATTTCTGAAGACTCTATTTTATATCGACATTCAGAAATAAAAAGAGGGGAAGAAAGGAATTATTTGAAATAGAATTAAACCATTAATAAATGTTTAAAATTCTTGCAGTTATGATTGTTCAATTTGAATTTCAGAATTTTTCAATTTGAGTTTTAATGTTTTGAATTTTAGGATTGATTAAAATGAGATTTATGTCTTTAAATTTAGAATAATTCATTTCCTATGTAAATTGTTGTTCATTGTTTTTTTTTAATGGATCGTCTGACATATTCTCTAAATCGTTGCCTATTGATAGATTTACCAAATTTGTTAAATTAATAGGTATGAAAAATATAAAATGTCGTGTGAGGAGGAGTGTTGAAATTTTAGTTAAATGTATTACACACTCGTTATATATTTAATGTTAACTTCCTGTTAGACTAGCTCAGCTATATTAAATTACCTATTGTTTCAATAACTATGTATTACTTTTAATGAGAAACGGACATAAGGTCTAAAGTCGATCACACTTCCGTCGAGGGTTAAATACCCTGTCTTGTTGGTTCTGAAGCCAGTCTGTCTTGAACATTACTCAGTGAGAGATGAGTTCCACACTCATCTCTCCATAGACTTCTAATTGTATAACATATTTATTCTTTAAATAAACTCTATGTCTTAACGTTGTTAACCCACTGATTTAACCTAATTCTAACACAGCAGACTCACGGCAGTTGCACAGCAGCCTCACGGCAGTTGCACAGCAGACTCACGGCAGTTGCACAGCAGCCTCACGGCAGTTGCACAGCAGCCTCACGGCAGTTGCACTGCAGACTCACGGCAGTTGCACAGCAGCCTCGCCCTCACGGCAATTCCACAGCAGACTCACGGCAATTCCACAGCAGCCTCACGGCAATTCCACAGCAGACTCACGGCAATTCCACAGCAGACTCACGGCAATTCCACAGCAGACTCACGGCAATTCCACAGCAGACTCACGGCAATTCCACAGCAGACTCACGGCAATTCCACAGCAGCCTCACGGCAATTCCACAGCAGCCTCACGGCAATTCCACAGCAGCCTCACGGCAATTCCACAGCAGCCTCACGGCAATTCCACAGCAGCCTCACGGCAATTCCACAGCAGCCTCACGGCAATTCCACAGCAGCCTCACGGCAATTCCACAGCAGCCTCACGGCAATTCCACAGCAGCCTCACGGCAATTCCACAGCAGCCTCACGGCAATTCCACAGCAGCCTCACGGCAATTCCACAGCAGCCTCACGGCAATTCCACAGCAGCCTCACGGCAATTCCACAGCAGCCTCACGGCAATTCCACAGCAGCCTCACGGCAATTCCACAGCAGCCTCAAGGCAATTCCACAGCAGCCTCACGGCAATTCCACAGCAGCCTCACGGCAATTCCACAGCAGCCTCACGGCAATTTCACAGCAGACTCACGTTAATTTCACAGCAGACTCACGTTAATTCCACAGCAGACTCACGTTAATTCCACAGCAGACTCACGTTAATTCCACAGCAGACTCACGTTAATTCCACAGCAGACTCACGTTAATTCCACAGCAGACTCACGTTAATTCCACAGCAGCCTCACGGCAATTCCACAGCAGCCTCACGGCAATTCCACCGCAGCCTCACGGCAATTCCACCGCAGCCTCACGGCAATTGCACAGCAGCCTCACGGCAATTGCACAGCAGCCTCACGGCAATTGCACAGCAGCCTCACGGCAATTGCACTGCAGCCTCACGGCAATTCCACAGCAGCCTCCCGGCAATTCCACAGCAGCCTCACGGCAATTCCACAGCAGCCTCACGGCAATTCCACAGCAGCCTCACGGCAATTCCACAGCAGACTCACTGCAATTCCACAGCAGACTCACTGCAATTCCACAGCAGACTCACGGCAATTCCACAGCAGACTCACGGCAATTCCACAGCAGACTCACGGCAATTCCACAGCAGACTCACGACAATTCCACAGCAGACTCACGACAATTCCACAGCAGCCTCACTGCAATTGCACAGCAGATTGGGGCAGTTGCATAGAAGATTGGGGCAGATTCACGGCAGTTGCATAGCATATCAGGGTTAGATTTTCTATGCACAGTTTATACAGGATGAACTTGCGCACTGCGCAGTTTCAAATTGGGTGAATTTGCGCAGTGCGCAAGTACACCCGGTAATTGCGCAAAATTCACCCGGTTTATCCCCACGATCTTTGCGCACAGTTTTTCGATGATAACTTTTTTTCTATTGAACTTAAAGAGTTGAAACTTGGTGAGCACCTAGGTCTACCCTTCATCTATCTGCACACAAAAAATCAGATTGCTGACTTCTCTAGTTTTTTCGTAAAATCAAAGTATGCGGAAAATGCGCAAAGCCACCCGGTCCGACGCTATAATATAATTAATTTCCAGGGAATAAAGCTTAAATAAAAGCATGTCCTAACTCGCCATTTTAATGGCGAGTTTGTGACAGTTATTTTGAGAGCTTCAATTGCAAATGGCGAGAAATATCAACTTTTCTCCTATGCTACAATGTTATTTTGCCAGACTTCAGGAACTGGTAAACTGTTCTCCATTCTCCAAGAAATCCTCTATTTTGGGTTTGACTTCTGTTCTCAGACTTCCAAGTAATAAAGCATGTCTAAACTCGCCATTTTAATGGCGAGTTTGTGACAGTTATTTTGAGCCCTTCAATTGCAAATGGCGAGTTTTTATCTATTTTTCTCCTATGCTACAATGTTATTTTGGAGAGAATTAATGATAATTTGATCATTTTGGAGAGAATTAATGATAATTTGATCATTTTGGAGAGATTTTGTTATATTTTGGAGAGACAAATGGTGAGTTTATGAGACATATTATTTTACTTGAACTTCTCAGTAAAATACCCAGTCTGCAGAATGTGTCTTTTCTCCCGCAGAGATTTTAATTTGAGAGACAGTTACTCTCTGACTCTCAGTAGTAGATTCAGAATCTCCCGCAGCTAAATTAATGGTAACATAGGAATTAATTCAAAATCTTCCGCAGCTAAATTAATGGTAACATAGGAATTAATTCAAGATCTCCCGCAGAGATCTCAAATTTCTAAAATTCAATCAAAAACTCCCGCAGAGAGTCTTGGAAAAATGTTCCATATTCTGCAGACTGGTAAAATACATGTAAATATAGGAGGAAATTAAGGATTGTTTTATTTGCACTGAAAATATTAAAAATGTCCCATATTCCCAGTCTGCAGAATATGGGAGATATTTGGGATATTCTCTCCGATTACCAGTCTGCAGAATGTGTCTCTTCCACAGAAATTTTATTTTGAGGGAGTTATTCTCTTAACTCGCAGCAGCAGATTCAGAATCTGAGAATCTCCCGCATCTAAATTAATGGTAAGTTTGGTAACATAGGAATTAATTCAAAATCTCTCTCAGCAAAATTAATGGTAACACTAGAAATTATTTCATGATCTCTCCCAGAGAACTTCAATTTCTAAAATTCAATCAAAAACTCCTGCAGACGCGCAGAGAGTCTTGGAAAAATGTTCCATATTGGCATATTCTGCAGTCTGCCCGAGTGTTGTCTCCGAACAATTTTGAATTAATTCCTATATTTACATTAATTTTGCTACATATTGCACCAGTTGCAGACTGGATATTTTGGAGAGAATTTATGATTATTTGATCATTTTGGAGAGAAATTTGGTTATTTTTGGAGAGACAAATGGAGAGTTTATGAGACATAGCTACTATTTTTACTTGGATTAATTTTAGGAGCCTAGTTCTAGTAGGCTAGGATAGGACTTAGCCATGTTACAGAGTATGTCAGTTAAAGGCCTTAAAGCCAATTAATTGGCTTAAATTTCAAAAGGTCAAAACTCAGATATGTCTAAATACTAAATTGGTTTTAAATTTTGAATTAATTCCTATGTTTATGTTCCCATGTTAATATTGGCTTGAAATCTTCATAAAGTGAGCCAAATTGGATTAGCTCAGAAATTTAGTGAAATTCTGGCTCAAAAATTGGCTTACAATTTTTCAGCTTCTGAAACATGGGGACTTAGAAGACAATATTATTCTTATAAAATATCCAGACTGCAGCCTGCACTCTGCAGGAACTGTTAAACTGTTCTCTAAGAAATCCTCCAGTCCTCATCTGCAAAAGATGCATGAAGTTGTGAAGTTTATCTGGCGACTATTGACTATATATTGAGGCCTTGAAATAATTATCCTGAATTATCTAGCAACAATTTTCAAATTAATTCCTGTGTTTACTTGCAATTATTGGAAAGCGTTTTGAGATTTTTGGCCATTTTCAAGAGAAATTTGAAAATCTTTGGAGAGAAATTGCCCAAAAAATGATATCTGGAGACTGATTGTGCATGCTTTGCAGACTGGGTCCTGTGCTGCAAAGGGACTCACCAGTGGGTCCCTAGTCATTTTTTATATATTAAACAAATGAAAAATCTTATGCAAAGAGACCTACAGATGGTCACCATTTTGTTCTAATCCCAGTCTGCAGAATATGGGACATTTTTAACATTTTCTGTGCAAACAATTGTTAATTTCTTCCTATATTTACATGTATTTTACTGAGAACAAAAGCTAAAATAGAGGATTTCTTGTAGAACAGTTTACCAGTTCCTGCAGTCTGCCGTCTGGTGTTCTACTATCTATTAATCAACGAGATGAGAAAAAGCATAACACTAGCTCTTATGACGACTGCCATACAATGATGCAGGCACTGGAGTACATTTGCCGTACATTTGGCAATTGCTGTGGGAGTATTATTGTGCATCTGGCAATTGCAGGAAACATGTTAATTTAGCTGTGTGAGATTTTGAATTAATTCCTATGTAACCAATAATTTAGCTTTGGGAGATTCTGAATGATTGAATCTGCTGCTGAGAGTTGGAGAGCACCTCTCTCTCAAATTAAAAGCTCTGTGAGTCTACTTTCTAGTTCTAAAAGTTCTATATCTGTATCCCACATATATAAAATATTAAATAATAAAAATATAAGGGTATAATATATAGGATAAGCGATAGAAAAGACATGTAATGATGTAGCTGATGTCATTAATTTTAATAATTTATACAAAAAAATATAGCCAGCAGCAGTCTGCAGAACACTAAGAAAATTGGGAGATATTTGGGATATTATCTACTAAAATTTTTGAATCAATTCCTATATTTACATTATTCTTGCTTTAAACACTTTTGAAACAATCCCTATATTTACATTAATTTTACTGTGAACAGAATAGGAGATTCTGAAAATATTAAAAATATCTCTTATACTGCAGACTAGACTGATGAAGATATTGAAAATATTATTTAAATAATAGCTACTGGAAAATGAAAAATAGGATTAAGTTTTAAATTTAATACCTAACTATTGCTTTTTTATATAGAGAAAATGTAATTATGAAAAATTATAATTGAATTCATGTTATCATTACTGGAAAAATATAACAATTATCTTTTTACAGCATGTCAATCCGTGTCCACCGGACTGGTTGACGGAAGAGCAGAAGGCTACCCTCAGAGGAGACACGGTAGAAGGAACAGCGTACAATGAACGATGGATACTGCAAACTCTTTCTGATATTTGCAAGGTTAATATCTCCAGACTCCTTATAACTGTAACACTATCATCATTTAATTTTATCCCAGAGATTCTCAGTGTTAAACTATCGAGAGACAAGGATGAGATGAAAATTGGATGAAGGAAGTTAGCTTATTAGGCGGGTTAAAAATGATATAAAACTAAATAGAACAAAACGTATTGCTTTATTCTTTTTTATATTTATATGATACATTATTACATTATACACTAAGTCACTGGGTTTCAGTAACTGAAAATAATTGGTATTTTAAATTATAATATCATACAGCTATAGCTACCTTATAGAAAAAGCTACACTGTCATTTTGTCAAATATTTAAAATATTGCCATTTTTCAGACGTTAGTAGATCTACTTCCATCACTACAAAATGCCAGTAACTTGACAACATACGACTTCACCCCAATGAAGACATCTCCCATGACTCAAGAAGAGGGTGACAATACTCCAGTACTCACACCTTCTACACAAGGACATTCAGTTCCTAGTTATGACACACCTGCCTCTGCTCACATGCAAGATGATGCAGAAATTAGTACCAACTCTAATAAAATGGGTGAGCACTTGTAAGATAGAAAATTGTAAGTGTATTTTTCCATTTAAATGTGGTATTATTTTCTTCATAAGATTAGCTTTTTTTGTTCCAATACCAACATGTGCCTCAGGATTTAAATTTATTTAATTTGACTCACTACTTTGGTGAGTAGCTAGCTAGCTATAATGTATTTTGATTTTTTTGATTTAGAGCATAGCTCTAGGGTTTTACTCTTCAACTTTTAGGTCTTGCAATATTGTATTAGGTAGGCTTGCAGGTTCATTTACTGTCACTTCCTCATTTCTTCTTCTATCTGTGAGTGCAGTCACTGGTGCTTGTGTCTCTTTTCGTCACCTTTATTAGTAAGTGACTGTATTCACAGAGTAGCTTTTGTTCATCAATGAGCATTGTCACCAACTAGTGGTAGGTGACTTTGTTCATGGAGAACAAAGAAATTCATTCAAAATTTTAAGGAACTAGCTAGCTACTCCATGTTATTTCCCATTAACTTTTGTTAGCTATATTTGGGTGAGTTCTACATCACCGAATACTATGAATACTGTAATAAGATGGAAATGGGTTTTATTAATAAAATCTATAATTAAATTATTTTTATATGTAAGATTAAAATAAGATATTACTATATTTCATAACAAATTATTTGTAATCTGGAGCTAGGTAGGAGAACATAGAACATTGGTATTGAAACAGAACATTTTTCTCCTTCACAGAAGTCAATCCGAATGTTGTTGAAATTCCCACTGCTGTTGAGAAAGCGTGCTGTCTACTGTGGGACATGTGTGCGGAAAAGAAAGTAGCCATCTTTGTTCTCACTGTTTGCGACTCTGTTATTGTGCAGATGCTGCAGTACTCCCTCATAGATACCACCGCACTACGACTCACTGTGAGCATCTGAAATATCTTTTAATCACAGTTTGAGATGCTAAACATTCTATTTTGAGGAACTAAAGAAGTATCGATCAAAAAAATCTGAACAGTTTCATTTAATTTAGGTTTAAAATTCTGTTACCAGTCTCTATATATTTCTTCTAAATCTTATTCTTTTTCTCATTTGCCAATTGCCATCACTCTTTATTATTAAATAGACTAATTAATAGGGTTGTGACAATATGCTTATAATATCTACGAGAATTAAACAGTATTGAATCGTTCTAAACCAGCAGTATATAGTATTTGATACCATTTCATTATATTTCGGTTTGATATTCTTGGGATCTATGTTTTTAAAAGGATATTGTCACAACCCTATTATTTACTAATATCATCTCTAATTTATTGCCATTGTATAACATTCTCATTATATTCTTACAGGAAATTTTGAGTGGCGTTATGCGTAACATTTGTTGTCATGCGGAGGGTTGTGAAGCAGTTTTAAACCACCCCTATTTGGTTGGCAATTTGGTGAACCTGCCTGAAAATTGCACAGACACAGATGTTCTAATTCAGTCATTTAACCTCCTCTACATGCTGGTGTGTCATGCCAATCGCTATGCAGAACAGAACGCTGACAAACCGCAGTCTAAAAACAAACACATAATAACCATAGCGACTGCTCTACATGATAATGTGTTAGAACAGTTCATCTGTTTCACAATTCAGAATAATTTGAATGATGAGTTTGTGTGCCTGTCTCTAAAGCTTCTTCACAAACTGCTGTTCCTTAGTGACCCTTTGCATGGGGATATCTTCATTGCTCACCACTACGCCAGTGACTCTTTGGTGGAGAGTCTCGTTAATGTTGTTAGGAATTGGCACACAGAAATGGCAGAGAAAGAAATCAAAGTGGCTGATCCTTATGATTCAGACGAGGAGCATAACATTGGTTTAATAAGAAGTGAGTAGCTACATGAATTCATTTCCTCAGCCAAACCATAGCTACTTATTGTAAATGTTTCACAAAATTGTGTATATTGTTTTCAAATACTACATATAGCTACACTTTTCCAAAAATTAAAATTTAGCTTATACATTGTAATTTAAACGGCAAAATACTTTTAATTAATTTCAATTTATTTTATTTAATGTTGACCAGATTTTTTTATATACATAGCCATAGATTCATATACATTTATTGGATTGAAAATTTGGAACCGTCTGATGACTACGAACTTACCCTATAAAATTATATTTCTTCCTTTTTCATTCTATTTCTTCGTTCCCAGCAGGTGACATAGAAACGATGGAAGAGTCCGCTCCCTTTGCCTCCAACTCCGTTCATTTCTCCATCTACTGTCTGTTCGGTCTCTCCAACACGAAGGCTGTGGATGTTCTAGTTGCCTCTGAAGAGAAAGAGTCTTGTTTTGAGCCATCCCTAGCACACTATGTACAGGAACTGGTTGCTGTTGTGGAAAATGTAAACACAAACTTGAAAATAATCTAAAGTTTATCTATAATTTTTATTTTTAATTTTTAGGGTTATCCATTTCTTTTGGTATGATACTATATTATTTTTACATAATATTGCATATGTGTGCTAATTTAAATGATATTAACATCGAAACTATCTTAAAGATAATATAGTGTAAGTACTTGATTACTGACTGAATACAGTTACCGTAACTAGTGTGTGACCAACGTCATGATAGCTTGAAGCAAAATATTTGTTACTGTGAGCATACAGTAATTGAGTAGTTAGTAGTTACATTATAACATGCAATATTAAATGGTCTCTACAGTCACCAAAAAGCAAGAAAGGGTTAATTAATAGAATAACCAAAAAGAAACAAAGGGTTAATTAATAGAATAACCAAAAAGCAACAGAGTTAATTAATAGAATAAAAAAATTTAAATTTAAAGACAACATTTTTCCATGAATAAAAGCACTAGGGTCAGTTACAAGAAAGAACGCTATAATAGATAATTTTAATTGGTATCCATGATACTTGCCGGTATCATGGATACCAATTAGAATAAAATAACTATTAGCTATATATTATAGCTAGTTTTTTCATATGACCGAAGACGTGAAACATGCCTATAATTTATATCTTGCTCTCTTTTCTCTCCTGTAGGAGGTTCGCTCCCACAAGAACCACAGGTCTCTCTGTGATGACTCATCTGCCCTCCACATCGCTGCGGAGAGACTCAACATCGCAGTGCAGCTCCTGGTGGTGCTAAAGAGAAGTCTCAGGCTGCCTGATGTCATGATGTGTCTGGCAAGACTGCTTACTCTACTCGAACATTCTGGCATTTGTGAGCTGCAAGGGGTGAGCAGTTAAAAAAGAGACTATATTTCACTTAAAAACAAGATGAACAAAAAAGTTGACCCAGTAGTGACAATATAATATATTATATATGTGCCGTCATGAAAACCTTATAGTAATATGGAAAAATTTGGTTTTAGTAGTTTGAAAACTGAATTGATTTACAGATCTCACCTAGCTAATGACGATAATTAACTAGTCAGTTTGTATTGTTTCATCCAATTCAATCACCTTAAATAATTTAATTATTAATATGTATAAGTCTGCTATACAATAATTAAATTGAGTATTGTCCCATTCTCTATTTTACATTGAAATGATGATAATTCTTTTCCTCTAATACACCCAAGATATATTAACTTACAAGGTTTGCTATTCCTTGATACGAATTTTACTCTTCTGCGCATAAACCAGCTGTATAGTACCTATATAGAGTAGGTGATGAAATATTGCAGGGTCACATCTCAGCGTTCGTATTTGTTTATGCGCGGAAGACTCTAAAACTCATGTATCAAGGCATTTAGTATACCTTCCAAGTTAATATATCTTGAGGATAATCAAAGTTATGCTGAAGTCAGTCAGTTTAGTCAACTAAAACTAAGTTAAAGTATTCGATTCTAAAAAGAATGAATAACATACCTTGTTTCTATGTACAGAATAATTATCCTGGCCCCCTGGTCATTGAAGCGTCTTTCAAAACAAAACTGCAATCATCTCGATATGAACTTGCGCAATACTCTACCTTGTAGTTAATACACTTAATTATTCTCGCTTCAATAAACTATTTGATTCTAACGTGAAATCTTCAATTTACAGGACACTTCTTTGACAATAAACAGTGAGCAGACGGCAAGAGAAGAAATACCGACCACTTCAGTGAACATGCAAATCTCCACTTCAGTGAACAGGCAAATCTCCAGCGACTCTGCAAAGAGTGAAGAAGGATACGCCTCTAAAACCAAAAAAGAAAAATCCAAGAGAAAATCTGAGAATAAATTGAAAAACAAAGCCAAGTCCATTTTTGATCAGTTGGATCTCCTCACCATAGAAAAAGCTAATAGAAAAGTTGAAAAGAAAGAGAGAAAAATAAATAGAAAGCAATTGAAAAGACTGCAATCATTTGAAACGAAGAGGAAGAACTCTCGGAGACGAAGGCGGTCGGCTAAATTTGACGAAAGTTTCGAAGACTTCAATCTCGTGGAAGATTCTAAGGAGCTGATTTGTTTATCTGTTGATACAACTTCAGAGCTTTTGGAAATGAGGAAAAGTTTAGAACAGTATTTTGCTCAACATCTGCACTATTGGTTCACGTTTGGTGATCTAAGTGAAACTGATGGCATCCTGTGCACCATCGTCAGAACCTTGGACCAGTGCACGGTACCCGAGGCTCTTTTGGTTCTCGAGTCCACGAAGAGAATAGATGATGATCTTGTGGCCAAAATTCAAGAGAAGATGTTAGATGTTGAAATGTTTCCTAGACTTGTCACTCTTCTGTCGCAGTTATACGAATGATTCGATAAACTTTTACCAGATTTAAAACGAATTTTATATTTCCGAGATATATCTTGTTGCTAGAATTGTATTTGATTCCTGAAACTTAATTGTTTTGCATACAGTTTATTGATTTTAGTGTAACTAACGGAAAATTTAGTTTTAGATAACTTTTTTTTTCTTTTCAACCACATTAAAATAATTAGGAATTAAATTAAATTGTAATCTAAAACCATTATTTTGGTTCATTTCTATCGCTATTGCTGAATATATTCTTCGCGTCGTATATTGTAGCTACTTTTTATCCAATATTGTTACCATGTCATTTATCATGGGTGTCATTGTTATCTAATTTTATAGATTATTTATAGTTTTCTGATAGATTGATATCTAAAATTATTCAATAAAGTTGCTTTGTATATATTATATATTATTCAAATCCTTACTTTTCATTTAGTTTTTCATCCATGATTGAAATGTTCATTTGAAAGTCCTTGATTATTTTTTTAGCGCGATTGAGAGAAGAAACTCGACACTCCCCGAATTATTGTAATTTTAATTATGTATTTTTTTTCATATTTACCATGTTCATCTTTTTATAACGCTTCTTGCAGTTTTAGTCTAGGGTTATGCTCTTCAACAATGAGGTTTTTTATTGTTTTTGTCTTAGGTAGGCTCGTAGGCTTCATTTACTATCACCTCTTCATTTTCCTCTTCCATTCGTGATTGCAGCCACCGGTGCTTGTGTCCCTTTTCGTCACATTCCTTTGTAAGTGACTGCATTCACGGAGTAACTTTTCTGCATCCATGAGCTTGTCAACGACGATAGTAAGTGACTTTGTTCATTGAGCCACTTTCTTTTGTGACTGATTTTTTCAGTGCGTTGTACCTAATTTACTTTTGAAGTCACCGATATGGCTGAAGCATACGTTAAACTAAATAAATTGCCTAAGCTCTTTTTTGAATTTTATTCCTTTTTTCCTGAGTGACTTTTGGATCTTTTCCGCTTGCTGGGAGCATTTGAAAATAATGGAAATAAAATAAAATGGCATTATAGTTACACTGTTCCTGACTATTAAAATAAAATTATTTAGTTCAAAAACTGCAGACTTGTTATCAATCATTAAATAACAACGCGTATCTAGGATATAATTATATTCGCATTATTTTCAAATGCGCCCAGCAAAGAGAAAAGATCCTGACTTTTTATGTAGTCTCTTGAAGTTCTTTTAAAATTATCGTTTACTGAAGAGAAATTTTCAATCAACAGAATAAATATGAGTGTAATTTACAGAGGTGGGCGTTCTGTACTAATTTTTGCAAATCCGTTCTGATCGAAAAATGGGTTCGTATACGGAACAGTGCCAAAAGAGATTCGGACATCCGTATCCCCAGGAAACGGGTATAGTAACTAGTAGACGACGCAAAAGTATGACGTCACCAGAACAACACATTCTTTGTTTGTGACCGAGCGGCTCATAATTCCTCGTATTTGCATGTTAATATCGAGAAGTTTAAAGTCATTTTATAAGGGTTTCGTGCAAACAAAAAGCGAAAATGGCGATTGAACCTCGAAGTTGAATACACAGATATAATTCAGGTGTGTTTTTATTGTTCATTTCTTTAACTTATCTATAAAAAATAGGGTATTGGACATATGCTACCTAGGACTAGGAGTCTAAACTAGAGCTAGTTAACTGCCAATGCCTAGTTAGTAATAGATAAGAAAAATAAATAAATTTAGAAGTGACTAATTTCAAGTAGAGTTTCCCATGTTTCAAAGTGTGGTCAGAACGAGTCGCCATTTCCAGTCACCCGGTGGTCACGTCAAACTAGATTCGATCAGCTGATTACCATACCCGATAATTTACTGTATCCTGGGTACACTGTACTCAACTATAGAAATATAAGCCTAAAAATATATAGAGGCTCGCAAAAAAATTTGGAATAAAGGTTTGCGCCGAAATTTCAAGATAAGGTTCGATAATTCGGAGGTTCGGAACCCAAAATAGGCAAAGATTCAGGTTCGAAGCCCAAAAATAAGTTCGTGCGTCCAGCTCTGATAATTTAAACTATCCACACTTCAGGTCCGTGACCTCAGATAAAGCTAAAGTACGTATTTAATTGAATAATAACGATAATATTAGAGCATAGAGCATAGAAATATAATACAGTGTTTAAAGTTTCCCTCTGTATCACTTCTATTTATTTTACCTCTAATTTAATATCTTCTTCCAAGAGATGGGCGGAATTGTACTTACCAAGTTAAAGTACTAAAAAACAAGTAAGTACTTCAACTACTACTTGAAGTATAATCTAAAGAGTATTTCGAATAATTACTTTGAAGTACTTTTTACAAGTAATTGTTATTTCCCAAGTAAAAAGTACCTTTCAAAGTACATTTTTTCATTTATAATGACATGACAGTCAGATGTACTACGACGGCGCTACGGTTGCTAGATGTTGCCATTTGCACTCAAGAGATTCTAAAAGATTAATTAGTTCTAAAATCCCTACAAACCTAAATGTTTTCACCCACCCAAAAATGTATTTACACACTATGAAACTTGATAAAAGCTGTTCATTTTTAATGTTGTCAAACAATAAAATCGACAGTTTAAAGAGATCCATCATGTTGAAAAATTGATTGTCAAACAGTAGATAAAATCGAAAACTAAAACATTGAATAATTTTATGAGAAGGTGATTATTTATATATTCTGACATACACTTTAACGAATTAGAACCATGTGGACGCGTACATTGAAAAGAGTCACTGTGATGATGTACTATCAGAGAAAAGAGTCACTGTGATGATGTACTATCAGAGAAAAGAGTCACTGTGATGATGTACTATCAGAGAAAAGTCATTGTGATGATGTACTATCAGAGAAAAGAGTCACTGTGATGATGTACTATCAGAGAAAAGAGTCACTGTGATGATGTACTATCAGAGAAAAGAGTCACTGTGATGATGTACTATAAGAGAAAAGAGTCACTGTGATGATGTACTATCAGAGAAAAAAGTCACTGTGATGATGTACTATCAGAGAAAAGAGTCATTGTGATGATGTACTATAAGAGAAAAGAGTCACTGTGATGATGTACTATCAGAGAAAAGAGTCACTGTGATGATGTACTATCAGAGAAAAGAGTCATTGTGATGATGTACTATCAGAGAAAAGAGTCACTGTGATGATGTACTATCAGAGAAAAGAGTCACTGTGATGATGTACTATCAGAGAAAAGTCATTGTGATGGTGTACTATCAGAGAAAAGAGTCACTGTGATGATGTACTATCAGAGAAAAGAGTCACTGTGATGATGTACTATCAGAGAAGAGAGTCACTGTGATGATGTACTATAAGAGAAAAGAGTCACTGTGATGATGTACTATCAGAGAAAAGAGTCACTGTGATGATGTACTGTCAGAGAAAAGAGTCACTGTGATGATGTACTATCAGAGAAAAGAGTCACTGTGATGATGTACTATCAGAGAAAAGGGTCACTGTGATGATGTACTATCAGAGAAAAGAGTCACTGTGATGATGTACTATCAGAGAAAAGAGTCACTGTGATGATGTACTATAAGAGAAAAGAGTCACTGTGATGATGTACTATCAGAGAAAAGAGTCACTGTGATGATGTACTATCAGAGAAAAGAGTCACTGTGATGATGTACTATCAGAGAAAAGAGTCACTGTGATGATGTACTATCAGAGAAAAGAGTCACTGTGATGATGTACTATCAGAGAAAAGAGTCACTATGATGATGTGCTATCAGAGAAAAGAGTCACAATAATGAACAGAGTAATTGTAATTATATAGTAAATGTACTTTGTACTTGAAAGTACTTCAATTAGTACTTGGTACTTGTAATTTAAATGTAATTTCTTATTTGAGTACTAGGGCAACTACTTCAAGTACATTGATTTGCGAGTACTTGTACTTAGTACTTATAAGTACTTTCTATGTACTTTTAGTTCAACTTTGCTTCTCCCAAGACCCATGATTACGGCAATGACTAACAACTCCTTGTGTGCCAAGTAATTAGTTTTGTTTATTTTCTCTTGAGCAAACATAATTATGTGTGCGTTGCATACTTAAAGAGGAGGGGACGCGGGTAAAATCAAACATTTGTTAATATGTTTTTTAAATTTTAATCGAATCGGCATATTTAATCATGTATGATAATATAATCTGTTCATCTAAATAATACTTATTTAAGGAAATAAAATTTAATTTGTTTTGAAAAAGCGCCATCTAGTGATGAATAGCTCAAGTTTCGCGCGAGTCACTGGCGGAATCTTGTTGTATTTTCACAAACGGTGTCCAAAATACTTTTGGATATCTGTGAGTGATGTTATTAATTATAACTCTAGTCAAACGTTCATTAATATTGTCCTGAAATGTTCTGGAAATAATTAACTAACGCCAACTATCAGATTTTCGCCCCCCCCCCCCCCCCTCCCCTTTAATTAGGCATTACGTTTACAGGAAAAAAAGAGCAAATATTCGATGACTCAGATCTATAATTCTGTGCACATCTTTGTAAGTCGGATTTTTTTGTTCAAACTATTGGTACTTTTCGAATCAGTTTGAATACATTACATACATATTTCCAAATTATAGGCTGAAAATTTTGTGAATTAAATAAATCATAAGAAAATTTAAGTCATATCAACATTCTTAAAGTATGAAATGTTTCATTATATTTATCGTCTGCTGCTTGAACAGCTGAATAAAATCACCATAGTTATAATTATATAATTATGTGTATAAAAAATTAGAGAGTTAGTAAATTCCATTGCAAGTATCACAGCACAGTATCAAGAGAAACTTCAAATAGATTGCACATTGAAATGTGAGGTAACATCAATATTAGCTGTGAAATTGGGCAAAAACTAGATCAACATTTTTTCATGTAAATCTTTGTAAAGTTTGGCTCCATTTACAGATTTATACTCGAATCTGAATCTAAAAATCTAATCTGATAATCTTCAAAATGATGTAAGATCTGTGTTTATTTGGACATGTAGTTTCTCACTTGCCATCATGACGTTGACTAGAAGACAGTGTTTCTTTTTAACTGCTCTCGCTATCGCTGATGTAAGTAGCTGCATGTGTATCTCTATTCTGGCTCCATTCTTCCCCGCCATTGCAGCATCCAAGGGAGTCTCAGCCACTGTTTACGGTCTGGTGTTCGGAGTGTTTGAATTGGTTGTCTTTCTGATTTCTCCCATTTACGGACAGATTCTGCATCATGTCGGCTGCAAGACAATGCTTCTGGCCGGTACTTTCACATTAGCGGTGTCAGTAATTATGTACGGATTTTTGGATTATGTAGACAACGAAATTACCTTTATTTTCTGCGCTATTTCTCTCCGAATAATCGAAGCGATGGGACACACAGGATACATGATCGCCTCATTGAGTATTTCAGTACAAGAGTTCAAAGAGAACTTAGGGTCAACTATGTCAATTCTTGAGACTTTTTGTGGTGCTGGATTGTCTATTGGACCTGCAGTAGGTGGGATATTGTTCGCCGCAGGTGGATACATTACGCCATTCGTAGTTATCGGATCATTTCTTCTAATATCGGGTGTTATCATGGCTTGCCTTATTCCAAAAACTGAAACTATCCGACTGAAAAGTAAATTCACAGTTTGGGATTTTATAAAACAACCAGCGATTTTTCTCTCTACTTTTGCTATTTCACATCGACGACAAATGTTGGATTCATTGAGGTAACCTTAGAACCTCATCTACGTCAATTTGGACTATCCCCTCAATATGTTGGAATGATGTTCTTCCTAACAGGAGCATCTTACGCTATCTCTTCTGTCATTTATGGACGCCTTTTGGACGAAGGTCTGAATCATAGGATTACAATTATCATCAGTTCGCTTCTAGTGATAGTTTCATTTATTTTATTGGGTCCAGCACCCTTTATATCATCAGAAGGTTCTTTGACTCTTGTGGGCATAGGCTTGGTTATCCACGGAGTTGCATATGGAGCTACGGTTATTGCCTCTTTTTCTGGGGCTCATAACGATGCGATTCTCATTGGATTTCCTAATGACTTGACGACTTTCGGAAAAATTTCTGGATTGTGGACCTCATTTTTCGCTCTTGGGGGTGTTTTCGGTCCTTCATGTGCCGGTTTTCTCATGGATCTTTATGGTTTCAGAAAAGGATCTATGTTTATTGTAACTTTGAATCTTTTACTCACTCTTTCTCATGTTTTATTCATATTGTATAGTTTTAAAAAGAAAAAAAAATATAATTATATCTAGAAATAGGAGCAACGAAATATATTTTATATATTAATTTGATTATATATAAGATTCAGAACAGATTACATATTAAATACAATCTTGAATCTTGTAGGTGCTATCTATATAATAAATTCATTTATTGATTGTTCACTCTTCAATAGAAATTACAGTTAGTTCAATTATTTGTGTTACTGTTGCACCCATGGAATTTATCGTGAAGTTGTGTGTGGTAAATGGAAGTACGAAGTAACGACGGGAGTAGGTGATTTTTCTCATAAAACCACTTTTCTTTCTGACTGCTTCCTCCAGTTTCTTGTAATTGGATTCCTTTTGACGTCAGCAATAAAGTCAACGATATGGCTAAGTCAGACTTTAAATCCCCCTCTTAGTTGTATTCCAATCCGGTAAATTACTCACCGGTATATAACACATCAGGTAAATTTCATCCCAGGATATATCAACCCGGTAAATCCCACCCCTGTGGCAATGCTCATGCATGCATGATAGCTAATCAGTGAATGCAGTCACAATGTGATGAAAAGGGACAAAAGGGCCGGTGACTGCAATCACAGATGGAAGAGGAAAATGAAGAGGTGATAATAATTGAAGCCTACGAGCCTACATAACACAAAAAATAGGACATCCTAGTTGAAGAGCATTATCCTAGTGCTATCCTATACAAGTAGCGATAAAAATGATAAAAAATTGTAAATATGGAAAAATTGAAAATATATAATACAAATTAGAACAGTAACAGTTCAGGCCCAAGGAATATCACCCCCCTTCTCTTCCTTTCACCAAACACACCTCAAGCACAGAACCTCTGTGGGCCCATGATTCTGCGTGAACAATTTGTAACAGATCACAGATGTGGCCCTTAATATGCAAAAGCATAGATAACTATAGAACTGGATTTGACACGAAAAAAATGTAACTCAATTTTTCTGTAGCTCAAAATATTCTGAACTGTACTCCATGGTAATTTAGTTTATCATATTGATATGTTTTTTTGTATATGTAGCTAGGAATACATAAATAATTAAAAAGAATCAATTATATAAACGTTGCTGCACAAGTGATTTATCTTGGATTTCTGAATTATGTTCATCTTTATATAGTTCAATTCGATTATTTTCATTATTATTTAATGTTGTTTTAATGTAATTTATTCATATGGATCATGGTGAAATGTGCTACAGTTAATTGACGGTCAGGTTTATGACCCACCAAGAAAGAAAAAGATTCACAGTGTAAAAAGAGATATGTTTTGGCATTTCCTAAGGATGAAAAGATTAGAGCATTGTGAGTTAATGCGGTTCGTTGACCAGTTTCGAGATTCTCAACACAGAAGATTTTGTTATTGGGAAGAGGAAGAGGCTGACATATCAAGCTGTTCCCTCAAATTTCCTTAATCATCCTGAAACTGCAAGACAAAAGATAATCAAGACCCAACCGACTAGCTTGGTATCAACTTCTACTCATCACTTTCAAGAACAAGTGCTACAAGAAAAGAAAATTACTCCTTTACTGCTGATATATTAGCGGACCTACAGAACTTGTTCAAGAAGCTGTCCAAAGAGATGTTGCCATTAGGTTTCAGGTATTGAAAAATAGTCGCGATCGTAATGGATCTCATGATATTTAATGAAATATAATTATAGTTCAGAAGTTCTTGAATTTAAATATAACTTTTATTTTCACCTGTATCGTAATTTTGAGGAGATTAAAAACTAACTGAAATATTTTTACCCAAGGTATGTCTTGATGCAGCTTACCTGAGGAGATCAGCTACAGAGCATCAGCACAGAAGAAGTCAATGATGCGACCGGCCTACACATTATTCCGAACAATGATTTCGCGTATTCGCATTCAGATTTTTGTTTTTGCATGCAAATGAATTGCAATTGTCCACGAGAGAGGTAATTTGAATCAAATTAATTGATATTTTTTCCTAAAATATATTGAAACTTATTCAATAGTATGAAAATTTGGAGAAAAAAAATCATAAGCAACTCTCTAATAATATTTTTCATTATATAGGTACTTACTTCAAAGTCAGGACAATTAACTTCCATGAAAGAGTTTGTCGACGTCCTAGTTCGACTCGAGAGAATCGCTACGTTTGGTATCAAAACAAGTTAATAACAGGTCAAAGATGTACGAAATGTCGCAAAGTTTCATCGTGTAATGTTTGTCGCATAGTAGCACTTTCAGGCGACTTACCTCAGCCCTGCACGTTAGAAACAGTCTTGACAGCCCAGCCATGGTATACCTGAGACTATTTGGATCCAGAAGCTCGAGCTTCATGAGCGCCTTGTCAACGTGGCCATGGACGAGGTTACACCTGCTAGTTCGTCGTACTTAGGTAGCAGTATTTCTACGTTGCTAAACATCACCAAAGTACAATTAATTTCCTTATTTACGCTGATTTACGGCGATGCGTAAATATATTTTAACTTTTAAATTCAAAAATATATTTTTCAAGAAAGGCCGGTAAATTCAAAGGAATTGTAGTATTCTAAATTAGCTAAAAATATATTTGAAACTCAAAGATCTGAAATAAGTCATAAAGTAATAAAATGTGTCTAACTGTCTCTAGAGTCAAGGTATGTTTTCCATGAAGTAATAAAAGATTTAATGATGTGTTATCATGTTATGACAGCTTAGAAATACATGTAATAATAAATGAACTATTTTCTAGGTGAGCCAATAATTAGTTTAGAGATTCATGTGGTTTGAGCCAACCAAGTTTCGGACGGGTTCTTAGCTCACTAGTGGTTTCCAAGTTAAGAAGCTTAGAAGTATATAAGGTATGGAATTATGTAACTAGAGTCAATCCAGTTCAAAGGTCAGTTAGTGTTGATTATTTTAGTATATATTAGTAGATTGATATAATACACATTGGAAGGAAATTATCATTATATCCATTTTTGATCTCGGTTATTTCACGTAGCCGCATTCTTTTGTTCAGTTGACAACACGCTGTTGTGCAGAGAGGTGGTGAACTTTTCACCTCTGTAGTTATTCCATTTTTCAGTTTCTGTATTACTAGTGAGTTTGTGCCATTATATATATACTATTTACAGTAGTTCATTAATCAGACTTTCATTTAGCCACTGCTCTTTTAAAATATTATCAGTGGTAATGGGCCCAGAATTCGCCATGGTTAAATGAATTAAATATTCAGTAATTTTGTGCCTACGTGACAGTGTTACTGTGTAGGTAGTTAACTGCGTTTCAAGGTCAGCGAGGACAAACGTGTCTTCGTTTGTACGGTGTTGAAGCCTGAGTGCGGCTATACACTACGCAATTGGTGGATTGTTCACACAAATAATTTTTTTGTGAATCTGCAGTTATTGTGATTGTTCACAATGGACCCGAAACATGTTATTGTTCTGCTTGATGAAAGCAACTATGCGACATGGAAGGTACAGCTTAAAATGGCGATGATGGGGGAGGACCTTTATTCAATTGTAACTGGTACTGAAGATGTCCCAGATGATCCTGATTCAACTGATTATAAAAAATATGTTAAGCGTAGAGATAAAGCTTTAGCAACTATAGTACTTGCTGTTGAACCAAAATTGCTATATCTCTTGGGTGATCCAGATGATCCTGCTGATGTGTGAAATAAATTACAAGGTACGTTTCAACGAAAAACGTGGGCTAATAAGCTACGTTTGCGGCGTCAGTAATATTCCATGAAATTGAAACCTGGTGATAGTATGCAGTTGCACCTCAAAAAATTTACTGAACTATTTGATGAGTTGGCAGTAGTGAGAGATGCAGTTGAAGAAGAAGATCACGTTATTAACGTATTAGCATCTTTACCAGATTCTTTTTATACATTAGTTACGGCATTAGAAGCCACGGATAATGTTCCATCGTGGGAAACAGTAACAGAGCGACTTCTACACGAGGAAAGTAAGTTGCAGGTGAAAGACTACAAAGTCCATGCTCTAACTTCTAAAAATAATTTCACTCTGGATTCAAGAAGAATAATGTGAAATGTTATGAATGTGGAAAAATAGGCCAAACTAAACGTAACTGCCGTGTTTGGCTTGCTAAATCAAATAAAGCAAACACTGTTGAATTAAATAAAGAGAAAAATGAATAGCAGGTAACTTATATGCCAGTTCTGGCATATAACCCAGCATATGACCTATAAGAAGGAGCTATTCATCAAGATGGACAACTTAAAAACATCTACAGGCATCATCGTTGGTGATGGAAGGCCCTTGGAAGCAGTTGCTGTTGGTGAAGTTCAAGTGAATTTAAAATTTCCAAACAATATAAGTAAGAAATGTGTTATTTCTAATGTGCTCTTTGTGCCTGAATTGAAAACAAATTTATCAAGTGTTTCTAGAACTGAAAATGGTAAACAAGTGAAATTTAAAGATTCAGCTTGAGAGGTTTATCATAACAATTCTTTACTCGTATTAGGAGTTGAGGTAGAAAATTTGTATTATCTTTGTTCTTCGAATATTGGTTCTTATGATAATGCAAATGTTGTTTCCAATGTTGACGATCAGACAATGCTTTGGCACAATAGGTTGGCGCATGTTTGTTTTGATAATTTGAAGAAATTGATTAATGATAACTTACTTAGTCAGGGGACTTGATTTAAAGGGCCCCTCCAAGCAAATGTTTTTATTGCTTAAATCAACGAGGCTAATGTTTCTTATCATTTTACTGCAAACCTCATAAAATTTGATAGCATATTTTTAATTTTATATGCTTTTAAAGATTTTTATAATCAAAACTCTACAAAACCTATTTTACTTCCGACTTTCTAATTTTCAGTCTGAAGATGAAGAATGAACACCATTTGTTTTGATTTTCAACTAGGTATTAGGTATAATAAATCTATTTAATATTCGTGTTAAGGTACAAAATCGGATAAACTAATTATAGAAATATTTATTTACTTTAGGAAACTATAAATATCTTAAACGAAGGTCAAAAACGCATTGTTTGATTGAAAATCTAAATTTACAATCAAAACATAGAGTGTAAAATCTTGTTTCTCAGCCTCAGGTTTGTGATTCGCTCGATTGTTTCTCACAGAGCATTGAAAAACTTTAAAAGCAAATAATAAAATATATACTGAACCAAATTGTATGCGGTTTGCGGAATATTGATCGTAGACCTTAGTTCTATAATATTATGTAATAAACTCATTTTTTCCCGGAGCCTGGAGAGGACCTTTAAAGGTAACTAATTTAAATAGAAATGATTTCTTCTGTGAAAACTGTGTTGAAGGTAAAGCGTCTAGAAAATCATTTCCTAAATTGGCAAATCATAGAGGGACCAAATCTCTTGAGCTGATTCATACTGATCTGAGTGGTAAAATTACTCCATCTTCATTAGGAGGAGGTAATTATATCATTACTTTTATTGATGATTGTACTCGCTATGTTTGGTGCTATATTCTTAAAGCTAAGAGTGAGGCTTCTAATCAACTTAAAGAGTTTAAAATCAATTTAGCAAAAAGATTAAAATTCTAAGATCAGATAATGGTGGCGAGTATACGTCAAATGAATTTGAATCGTTTCTCAGAATTGAGGGCTTCAACCATGAAAAAACTGTTCTAAAAACACCTGAACAAAATGGCGTTGCAGAGAGACTAAATAGGACATTAAATGAAGCTACTATATGTATGTTATCTGATGCTTTTGGGCTGAAGCTGTCTCAACAGCTGTTTATATACGAAATAGAAGTCCAACTGTTGCACTTAAAAGTAGTACCCCATATGAGGCTTTGTTTGGCCGTACGCCAAGTATAAAACATTTGAGAGTTTTTGGCTGTGTATGCAACCCTCATATTCCGGAAGATGAGCGCTACAAATTAGATCTTAAGGTAAGACGATGCATTTTTCTTGGTTACAGAAGTCAAAGTAAAGCATACAGAGTCTATAAATTAGAGCGAAAGAAAATTGTAATCAGTAGAGACATAGTCTTCAATGAGTCTCAACGATCTTCTGTTGAGAAGGAGAAAAATGCAACCAGCCTTGATTCATCAATTCAATTACCATACATATCGGACGACAATGATCAAGTAGATTCAGAAGAACTAAATGTAAATGTTGACGAAAATATTCAATTGATACGATCATTGACGAACGAATAGACGTGAACATGATTGGTACGGTGATTTGACTTACTTAGCTTGTGATGATAAAAATGATGAGCCCTCAAATTTTTGTGATGCAATAAAATCAAAAGATTCAGGTAAATTGAAAATAGCAATGCAAAACGAAATTGATTCAAACAAAGAAAATAATGCTTGGACTTTAGTAAAGTTACCTCAAAATTGTAAGCCAATTGATTCTAAATGGGTGTATAAGCGAAAAAATTGATGCAAATGGAAACGTAGAACATTTTAAAGCTCGTTTAGTTGCAAAAGGATTTGCCCAAAGATCAGGATTAGATTATGATGAAACATTTGTACCAGTAGTTCGTTTTGAATCAGAACATTGTTTTCAGTAGCTATGGAATATGATTTAGAATTACATCATATGGATGTTACATCTGCATTCTTGAATGGAGATTTAACTGAAGCAATTTATTTGTCTCAACCTGAAGGATTTGTTATTCCAGGCAAAGAGGACTGTATTCTAAAATTAAATAAAAGTTTGTATGGTCTGAAGCAAAGTCCTCGTTGCTGGAATGGATCCTTGGACACATTTTGAAAGAGCTTGGATTTGCACAATCATCTGGTAATTCATGTATTTAAACTTGCTCAGTTGAAAATGACATAAGTGTCATTGCTGTATATGTAGATGATCTCATTATTGCTTCAAAGTCACACACTAGAGTTGATCAAATCAAAGCTGCTTTCTCTAAAAAATATAAAATGAAGGATCTAGGTAAATTGAATTATTTTTTAGGTGTAAATGTGATTCAAAATAAAGATAAACTGTTCATAAATCAAACTACTTATGCTAGTTCTCTTCTAAAGAGATTTAATTTTGAAAATTCTAAACCCGTTCAGACGCCTATGGAAACAAATATTAAGTTAGAAAAGGCAAATGAAAACTCAAATCTATGTGGCAAAACTCTGTATAAGTCAGCCGTAGGTAGTTTGTTATATATTTCTATGAGAACCAGACCAGATCTGACTTATGCTGTAAATCAAGTTGCTCGTTTTTGCTCAAATCCTATACAGAGCAACATTGGTGTGCTGTCAAACGAATTTTGCGTTACTTAAATGGAACTATTGATCTTGGAATTATGTACTCAAAGACTAACTCTAGCGATTGCAGAAGTTTCTCTGATTCAGACTGGGCTGGAGATCATAGCGACAGAAAATCGACATCAGGTTATTGTTTTCAGTTTAGTGGTGGTGTCATTTCTTGGCGTTCTATTACACAAAATTGTGTTGCACTCTCAACTGCAGAAGCAGAATATGTTGCTCTTGCTAGTGCTACACAAGAGGCAATTTGGTTGTCAAGATTACTTAAAGAA
Source organism: Caprella mutica (assembly GCA_947561585.1). Classification (NCBI taxonomy): domain Eukaryota; kingdom Metazoa; phylum Arthropoda; class Malacostraca; order Amphipoda; family Caprellidae; genus Caprella; species Caprella mutica. The sequence continues at coordinate 116,270 of CANNZV010001709.1, forward strand.
ATGAGTGTTAGAGTAAAAGAGCCAGTTGTAATATTCGAGGACAACCAAGCTGCCATAAGTATTAGTAATAATCCAACGCATCATCCTAGGACAAAGCACATAGATATAAAATATCACTTTGTTCGTAATGCTGTTATTAATAATGAAATTCTTTTGAAATATTGTCCTACAGACAAGATGTTAGCTGACATTTTTACTAAGAGCTTGTCAGCAGATAAATTTTGCTTCCTGAGGAAGATGCTTGGTATGTTGTCTAGGGATTAATTCCTTACAATGTGAGAAGGAGTGTTGATTATTTTTGGTACTTATTAGTAGATTGATATAATACAAATTGAAAGGAAATTATCATTTTATCCATTTATGATTTCGGTTATTCACGTAGCCGCATTCTTTTGTTCAGTTGACAACACGCTGTTGTGCAGAGAGGTGGTGAACTTTTCACCTCTGTAGTTATTCCGGTTTTTTACTGTATACTATTTAATTTACTGAATACTATTTAGTTACTGTGTACTATTTAGTTTGTGTCAATATACTATTTAGTTCATTAATCAGACTTTCATTTAACCACTGCTCTCTTAAAATATTATCAATTGGAACCATGTGCCCGCATGTGGTTAATCAGTACAATTCATGTTTTTTTTATCATAAATTGTAGATTAATTTATTACTAGCCTATCTGTATGTGGCACCTCAATAGGTGAAATATGAAAAGTTATGGCAAAGTTTTAATAAACGTACAATTTTTTTCGGGATTTATGATAAAAAAAACATGAATAGTAGTGATTCACCACATGATTCCAATTCACATGTTACATACGATATGTCACAAACGGTCTATGCAGAATGAGTAATAATTAAAATCATTTATAGAATGATCAATTACTAAAAGGAAACAAACATTGTTAGGTGCAGCTCCACTTCATGAATAACTGACTTTTATAAAACCGAAAACTGTGCATCTTTATAATTCGAGCAATTTTGTTCATTCCAGCAATTTTGTTCATTCGAGCAATTTTGTTCATTCGAGCAATTTGATAATTCGAGCAATTGTTCATTCGAGAAATTGTTTTTCGAGCAATTGTTTTCGAATAATTGTCTTTCGAGCAATTGTTTTTCGAACAATTGTTTTCGAGCGATTGTCTTTCGAGCAATTTACCGGCTACCGGTCGAGTTCACCCCTTCCGGGTGTTCTCAACCCCGCCTTACGATCGTCGTAAGTTCCTCTTCTGTAAAGATTTTATTCTTCTGGTTTTTAATGGAAAAATAATGTCATTAAAAAAACAAAATTTCGATTAGAAAATGACGAACTATAAATGATGTTTATGATTGTGCAAACGCTAGAGATTATAGTCAAAGTGTTTTGCAAAAATAACACAGAATTGTTTAAATAAATTTAATGAAGTAACTGTAATTAACTAATTATTTATCATTTTTCGATATAAAATATAATCCTGAAAGTAGTCAGATTTGAGAAAAAATGTTTGGAAACGAAATTTCAAGATTGGGTTCGCTATTCGAAGGTACGGAACCCAAAATAGGCAAATATTAGGAGCCCAAAAAAGGTTCGCGCGCCCAGCTCTGGTAATTTAACTATCCACACTTCTGGTCCGTGACCTCAGATAAAGCCAAAGTACGTAATATAAATATAATATTGTGATTAAAGTTTTCCTCTTTATCACTTCTATTTATTTTACCTTTAATTTAATATCTTCTTCCCAAGGCCCATGATTACGGCAATGACTAACAACTCCTTGTGTGCAAAGTAATTAGTTTTATTTGATCTTCTCTTGAGAAAACATAATTATGTGTGCATTTTATACTTAAAGAGGGGGGGGGGGGAGTGTGGGTAAAATAAAACATTTGTTAATATGTGTTTTAATGGAACCGGAATATTTCATCATGTAAGATCTAAATATTACTTGATTAACAAAATAATATTTAATTTGCTTTGAAAAAGCATCATTTAGTGATAAACAGCTCAAGTCTTGGGCGAGTAATTGATGCCATCTTGTTGTATTTCTACAAAAAAAAATTGTATGTCTGCGAGTAATATTATTAATTATTACTCTAGTCAAACGTTCATTAAGATTGTTCTGGAACGCTCTGGAAATAATATAAGCAACACCATCTATCAGATATTCGCTTAAACTTAATGTTAACTAATGAAAAACCTATTTTATCTGAAAATTCATAGTTATTTGAGGCAAAATATTTCATATCCCTTACCAATCAATGTGTATATTTATCATATTATGATAAAATATTTTATATGAAAATTGGACACACCCCTTTAATTAGGCATTAAGTTTACAGGAAAAAAAAGAGCAAATATTCGATGACTCAGATCTATAATTCTGTGCACATCTTTGTAAATCGTATTTTTTTAAACTATTGGTACTTTTCGTGTCAGTTTGAATACATTACATACATATTTCCAAATTATAGGCTGAAAATTTTGTAAATTAAATATATCATAAGAAAGTTTAAGTCATATAAACACTCTTTAAAGTATGAAATGTTTCATTATATTTATCAACTGTTGGTTGCACAGCTGACTAAAATCACTATAATTATAATTAAATATTTATGCTTATCAAAAATTAGTAGCTTCATTGCATGTATCACAGCACAGTATCAAGAGAAACTTCAAAAAGATTGCACATTGAAATGTGAGGTAACATCAATATTAGCTGTGAAATTAGGCAAAAACTAGATAAAGTAGATCTACATTCCTTATGTAAATTATTGTAAAGTTTCACTCAATTTACAGATTAATTCTCTAATCTTAATCTATAAGATTAGAGTCTCTCAATCAAGTAGTCTCTCACTTGCCATCATGACGTTGACTAGAAGACAGTGTTTCTTTTTAACTGCTCTCGCCATCGCTGATCTAAGCAGCAGCATCTGCATCTCTATTCTGGCTCCATTCTTCCCCGCCATTGCAGCATCCAAGGGAGTCTCAGCCACAGTTTACGGTCTGGTGTTCGGAGTGTTTCAATTGGTTGTCTTTCTGATTTCTCCCATTTACGGACAGATTCTGCATCATGTCGGCTCCAAGACAATGCTTCTGTCGGGTATTTTCACATCAGCGGTGTCAGTAATTATGTACGGATTCTTGGATTATGTAGACAACGAATTTACTTTTGTGTTCTGCGCTATTTCTCTCCGAATAATCGAAGCGATGGGTAACGCAGGTTACATGATTGCCTCACTGAGTGTATCGGTACAAGAGTTCAACGAGAATTTAGGGACAACTATGTCGATTCTTGAAACTTTTTATGGTGCTGGATTGGCTATTGGGCCTGCAGTAGGTGGGATATTGTTCGCCGTAGGTGGATATATTACGCCATTCGTAGTTGTTGGATCATTTCTTCTAATATCGGGTGTTATCATGGCTTGCCTTATTCCAAAAACTGAAACTATCCGACTGGAGAGTAAATTCACAGTTTTGGATTTTATAAAACAACCAGCGATTTTTCTCTCTACTTTTGCTATTTTCACATCGACGACAAATGTCGGATTCATTGAGGTAACCTTAGAACCTCATCTACGTCAATTTGGACTATCTCCTCAATATGTTGGAATGATGTTCTTCCTAACAGGAGCATCTTACGCTATCTCTTCTGTCATTTATGGACGCCTTTTGGACAAAGGTCTGAATCATAGGATTACAATTATCGTCGCTTCGCTTCTAGTGATAGTTTCATTTATTTTATTGGGTCCAGCACCCTTTATATCATCAGAAGGTTCTTTGACTCTCGTCGGCGTAGGCTTGGTTATCCACGGAGTTGGATATGGAGCTACGGTTATTGCCTCTTTTTCTGGTGCTCAGAACGATGCGATTCTCCTTGGATTTCCTAATGACTTGACCACTTTCGGAAAAATTTCTGGATTGTGGACCTCATTTTTCGCTCTTGGGGCTTTTTTCGGTCCTTCATGTTCCGGTTTTCTTATGGATCTTTATGGTTTCAGAAAAGGATCTATGTTTATTGTAGTTTTGAATCTTTTACTCACTCTATCTCATATTTTATTCTTACTGTATAGTTTTAAAAAGAAAAAAATATATAATTATATCTAGAAATAGGTGTAACGAAACATATTTTATAAATTAATTCGACTATATATCACGTTCATTTAGAACAGATTCCATATTAAACACAATTTTGAATCTTGTAGGTGCCACATGTTGAATTTATTTATTGATTGCTCACTCTTTAATAGAAATTACAGATAGTTCAATTATTTGTGTTACTGATCCTGAAGTTGTGTGTGGTGAATGGAAGAACGAAATAACGACCGTGGTAGGTGATTTTTTCTCATTGAACCACTTTCCTTCCTGACTGCTTCTTCCAGTTCTTTGTATTTAATTTCATTTTGTAGTTAGCGATACAGTCAACGATATGGCTAAACCAGACGTTAAACCTCCCTCCTAGGTGTATTTCACTCCATTGAATTCCTCACCGGTATATTCCACATCAGGTAAATTTTAACCCAGTATACTCCTTCCCAGGTATATTCAAATCCGGTAAATTCCACCCCGGTGACAATGTTCAATGTTCATGGATGCAGACAGCAGAACAGCTAATTAGTGAATGCAATCATAATGTGATGAGAAGGGACAAAAGGACCGGTGACTGCACTCATGGATGGAGCCTAAGAGCCTACCTAACACTAAAATCTAAGACCTTGAGGTTGAAGAGCATTAGCCTAGCGCTATCCTCTAAAACTACAAGTCGCGATAAAAATGAATGAAAAATGGTAAACACGGAAAATAGAAAATACGTGATTCAAATTACAACAGTACCAGTTCAGGCCCAAGTGACGCCACCCACCTTCTCTTCCATTCACCAAAAACACCTTCAGGATAGAACCACTGTGGGACGTGATTCTACGTGAACAGATGTAGCACAGTAGCCCTAAATATGCAAAAGCATAGATAACTATAGAACTGGATTTGACACGAGAATATGTAGCTCAATATTTTTTGTAATAACGGACCCAAGATACTCTTAACTCTACTCCATGATAATTCAATTTTTTTGTATAGGTAGCTAGGAATACATGAAAAATTAAAAAAAAGTTATTATACATACGTTGCTACACAAGAGATTTATCTTGGAATTGTGTATTATTTTCATACTATATACTAGTTCTTTTCGATTATTTTCATTATTATTCAATGTTGTTTTTAATGTAATGTATTAATATGAATCATGGTGGAAAGGGCTGCAGTTAATTGCCGATCAGGTTAAAGACCCATCAAGAAAGATAAAGAGTCACAGTGTAAAAAGAGATATGTTTTGGCATTTCCTAAGGATGAGAAGATTAGAGCATTGTAGGTAAGGTTCGTCAACCAGTTTCGAGATTCTCAACTCAGAAGATTTTATTATTGGTAAGAGGGCTGACATATCAATCTGTTCCTTCAAATTTCCCTAATTATCCTGAAACTGCAAGACAAAAAGAAAAGACCCGACCGACTAGCTTGGTATCAACTTCTACTCATCACATTCAAGAACAAGTGCTACAAGAAAAGAAAATTACTCCTTTACTGGTGATAAATTAAAGGACCTACAGAACTTGTTCAAGAAGCTGTCCAAATAGATGCTGCCATTAAGTTCAGGTATTGAATAATACTCGCTTGTAATAAATCTAAAAATCTAAATAAATAAATAGTTCAGAGGTTCTTGAATTTAAATATCACTTTTTATTTTCAACTGTAACGTAATTTTGGGGTGATTAAATACCAACTGAAATATTTTTACCCAAGGTATGCCATAATGCAGCTTCCAGGAAAAGAGCAGCTGCTGAACATCAAAACAGAAGAAGTCAATGATGCGACCGGCATACACATTATTCGGAACAATGATTCTGTGAATTCAATTTTTTTTTGCACGCAAGTGGGTGGCAGTTGTCGACGAGAGAGGTAATTTGAATCCAATTAATTTATATTTCCCCCTGAAATATTTTGAAACTTATTCAATAATCTAGTATGATAATTTGGAGAAAAAGAAATCGTGAATAATTGTCTATAATATTTTTCATGTATATAGGTACCTACTTCAAAGTCAGGACAATTAACTTCCATGAAAGAATTTGTCAACGTCCTGGCCCGATTAAAGAGCCTTGCACCTGACATCAACGATCATCTGAGAACAGCTGCTGTCATATTTTCTTTCTTTCTTTGTATGAAGAAGAAGCGGAAGAAATCATTCCTCTGATTTAGTAACTTTTACCATAGAATAGCTACGTCTAGTATCAAGAAGTTAATGACAGTTTAAAGATGTGCAAGTTCAAAGATGTACGAAATGCTGCAAAGTTCCATCGTGTTATGTTTGTCGCATAGTAGATTTTTCCGGCGACTAACCTCAGTGCTTCTCGTTAGAAACAGTCTTGACAGCGTTACCATGGCATACCTGAGACTACGGATCCAAAACTTTGAGCCTCGAGAATGCCTTGTAAACGTGGCCATGGACGAGTCTTCTCCTGTTAGTGTTAGTCCGTCATAATCGCTGGAGGTAGAAGGCAATGTAAGTTATGTAACCAAAAGCTTGTTCTGTACGCATATTAACTCCGTTGCCAGCAAATACACTGATATGTTCAGAATGATGCAAGTGCCACATGTGAAGAAGAACAACATTTAGATCACATTTAAGCAAGTATTCTAGGATCTCATAGAAATTGGATTCAATGGTTTATCTGTCACCACCGATAATCATCGCTAAAACTAGAGCTGGCACAATGCACTTGACGAAGACGGTCATCACCCCGAGTTTATTGTGAATCCTTTCAGTTTCCACGGCTCACCCATGTACACCATGTATGATATCGAGGTTATCTTCAAGAATATGTTCATTTGTTTGCTGAAGAACAAATTACTCTTCGTTACGCCCTTTAAAAGCTCAGAGGTAATAGACATTAATCACAACTGTTCTAATTATAGCTGTGATAAATCTATCCCGTAGGTATATTCTCAAATATGTTGCCTTTGTGATAGTTTATAATTATAATTGTATACCATACATACAATCAAGATTTAATTAATGCCTTATATCCAAATGAAAATGTAATACATCTCTCTTCATTTTTTTCAGTACTAGGACTCATTGACTCAAGGTAGAGTTCAGGCATTTGAAGAAGCTCTACAACATGGAGCGCTGTCACCTGACCAAGATGGCCTGTACGTTGAATAACAAGGTGATGAAGTCATCGGCTCCTGAGCAGGGTGAATGTTTATTCAGCGGTGCCCACCACTGATGACAGAACTTCCAAAGCCTTGCATTACTTTGCTCCAAAGCCTTGCGTCACTTTATAGAAGACTGTCGAGCGTTATTTTATTTTTGACAAAGCTGAGTATTTGGAGCTACTGCGTCGTTGGTTCAACACTTGCAACGTGAAATCAGAAACTATCGCGAATCGCCTTAACGACACAAATCGCATACCGCTGCGATCAACTTGCACTAACAGTGACGAGTCAAAAAAATCCATTTCGTTTTTGGCATTTTTATGCGCAGCTGGCACAAGAGTGACGTCCATGTGTCTCATAAGATTTCAAAAGACACCTGAATAGCTGTGTTCCATACGTCCTGAGGATTGGTAGGTCTGACCCAATAATTCAATCTTGGATTATCTAGTGGTCTGGTCTCAGTGTCGATGAAAAATCACAAGCTATGTCACCAAGTCGTCAACAATGTGAATTGGATGACAATAAAATTGTCGAAGAGATGGTTAAAACTTCTAACAATACAGACTACAAAGATTTGGAAAATTCGAGAAAGGCACAGGCTACTAAAATTAAGAAGACTTGCGGCGCCTGCGCAGAACTCCTTATGGGTCGAAGCAGAAATCTCTTGAACGTGTCTATAGTAGAAAAGAATCCAATGCAAGTGGGGCCTATTTGGTATCCGGAAAAAATCCCCCGGAGGAAAAAATCCCCCGGTGGAAAATATCCCCCGCGGGAAAAATCCTCCCGGAAAAAATCCCCCCGGATAAAATCCCCCCAGAAAACATATTTGTGCCCTATTTTTCTATTGATAGTTGCATATCCTTAGTTTTAATCTATGACCATCAGTCTCAAGCTGAATGCCTAATAAGAAACATCAAAATTATGGCATGTATAGGAACCGTAGCTGTAGACTCGTAGAGTGTAGAAGATAAAGAAGAGGTAATATTTAAATGAATTGAATTGTTGATATAATATTATGCAAAATTTTGTTTATGTTCAATACTTGTTTAGTTAAAATCAGTATATTGTGTATATAAACTATGTTATTATATTTAAGTTATTATTATTTAATGTTTGAAATTGGTTTCATACTTTGGTATCAAGGATATAGGATTACACTATAAGTTATCTCTCATTTCGATGTATTTTATGTTATTTTAATGGATGAATATATAATATCAAACTACTAAGAATCTTTACATGGTGTCAGAAGTGAAACAAAAGAAACTACGAAATGGCAATGAACGGATTGAAACCACCTCAAGAATTGGACTTATCAGCAGGAAGCAACATTGCTCTTAACTGGAAGAAATTCAAGAAGGCGTGGACAAATTATGAATGTGCCATTGAGCTGAACAAAAAATCAGCAAATGTGAGACTAGCCACTTTTCTACGGTGTTGAAAAATTCGGAAGTTTTGAAATAGATGTCGATGATGAAAATGTTGATATGATGAAAATTGTTCTGCAAAGATTTGATGATGATTGCAAGCAAAGGACAAATTTATTGAATGAACGCTATAATTTCTTGAAAAGAAAACAAGAGAATAATGAAGATGTAGATCAATATGTGACACAATTGAGACTACTAGCCGCTACCTGTGAGTATGCCAATGCAGATGAAGCAATCAGAGACCAACTGGTATTGAACATGAAAGATGATTTCGCCAGAGAGAAGATTTTGGATAATAAAGCACAATTTGAAGAAAAAGTGCCAGATCTGAATCAAGTGGTAAATATGGTGAAGAATTATGAATTGAGAAAACAGCAGCAGAAAAACTGGATTTCTTTGAATAGCGAAACTGAAACTTTGAGTAAACTACAAGAAGAAGTTAAAATACTGAGAAAGACCGGTAGGGTGAATGATGAATGGATGAAAAAGTGTAAATTTGTGGATATGACCACAAGAAGATTAATTTTCCAGCATATGGAAAATCATGTCATAATTCCAACAAGAAGAATCACTTCTCTACAGAGTGAGAATAACTCCAGAGAAGTGAAACAGATTACGGAAGAAGAAGCAATATATACTACTAAAATGAATGATCAAGAATTGTATTTAAATACTCTCAATAATAACAGGCAATATGATAGAAGTATTTCGTCGAAAGATTAAATCTTTTTAATATAAACAGCGTACCATGCAAATTTTTAATCGATTCTGGAGCAACGTGTAACATATTTACTTTAAACCTAGTGAAACAAATGAAAAAATGTGACAGACACATTTGCGGAGAGAAAAAGACAAAACTGACTATGTTTGATGGCAGTATGATCAAATCAATTGGATGAAGCGTATTTACATGTACTAGGAATGGAAAACAGTACGATATTGAGTTCCAAATCGTGGATGCAAATGTATCACCATTATTGGGTACAGAAACATGTAAACGTCTAAACATCATGAAAATTTTGGATAGCGATGACTGTTTTAACTTACGATTAAACGATGCAATCAATGAAGAAACTTTAAAAAAGGAATATAAAGACATATTTTGTGGAATTGGAAATATTGGAAACAAGTGTAAGATAGATGTGGATAACTCTGTGGGCACGCACAAAGAAGAGTGCCTTACGCATTGAGAGAAAAACTTCGCTTACACTTAAATGAACTTGAAGAGCAAGGAATTATTAAGAAAATTGATGAGCCTACCGACTGGGTATCTAGTTTGGTGACTGTCACTAAAGCTGATGGAAGCCTTAGGATTTGCTTAGACCCAACTAATCTGAACAAGGCTATTAAAAGACCTCATTTTCCTTTGCCTGTAGTTGAAGAAGTTTTGACCAAATTGAAAGGAGCGAAAATAATCTCAACTCTTGATGCAAAAAGTGGATATTGGCAGGTTCAACTTGATAATGAATCTCAAAGCTTGACTACATTCAATTCTCCGTTTGGTCGATATAAATATTTAAGACTACCATTTGGAATTAAATCAGCCTCTGAAGAATTCCAAATGAGACTCTTAGAAGCTCTTGATGGTATTGAAGGTATTGGCCGTATAGCTATTGTAGCTGATGATATTCTAGTATATGGAGTTGGAGCCACAGATGAACAGGCCGAAAAAAATCATTATGAAGTTTTGCATAACGTTTTGAAAAGATGCAGAGAGAGAAATTTGAAACTGAATCTAAACAAAATTGAGCTTAAGAAGAAACATATTAGATTCATTAGACATATGATAACACCAGATGGAGTAAAAGCAGATCATGAGAAGAGACTAGCCATCATGGAAATGAAAAGTCCAAAGAATATTAAGGAATTGAGAAGATTCCTCGGGATGATCAATTACTTGTCAAAATTCTTACCACAACTATCTGCCGAAACTGAAATTTTGAGAACTTTATTGAGTAAGAGCAGCATGTGGCGTTGGGATTCAAACCACGAAGTTTGTTTTGAAAAATTGAAAGAATTAGTGAGCAAGTCCCCTGTATTAAAGTATTAGAATGTTAACCATCCAATGCGATCCCTCACAGCGAGGATTAGGCGCAGTACTTCTCCAAAACGGGCAGCCTGTATTCTACACATCAAGATCATTATCCGAAACTGAGCAGCATTATGCACAAATAGAAAAAGAAATGCTAGCCATAGTTTTTAACACCAAACGTTTTGATCCCCACATCGTTGGGAAAACTGTGATTGTAGAATCTGATCATAGACCTCTTGAAACTATCTTCAAAAAGCCTTTATTTTGCTGCCCCAAGAGACTTCAGAGAATGAGACTTGATCTACAAAGGTACAACTTGAAAGTAAAATACAAAAGAGGATCTGAATTCTACATTGCAGACGCTTTAAGTAGAGATTTCATCAATGCATAAGAATCAACAGATAGAAATGACGAACAGATCATGCTCACTGAGATGGAAAATTTGAATATGAGGAAGAATCTTGCAGTTTCTAAAGCAAAACTGGAAGAAATAGAGTAACTCACATAAAATGACAAAGAGATGACTATATTATCAAATTATATTAGAAATGGATGGCCTCACAATAGAGATGAAATGCAACAAGAAGCAAGGTCATACTATGATTACAGGGAAGAACTGAGTGTAGATAGAAATTTCTTCAGAGGAGAGAAAATAATCATTCCCAAGCCGATGAGGTATGATACAATGGTAAAATTACACTGCGGACATATCGGATTCACAGGTTGTATAAAAAGAGCTACAGAGATGGTTTTCTGGCCATCAATGACGGGTGAAATTAAAGATTATGTAAGTATAGATGCAACGCATGCAATAGCTTTTTAAAAAATCAACAGAAAGAACCAATGATGTCTGATCATGAAACTGAGCGAGCTTGGCCGAGAGTCTCATCTGACATTTTTAATTTTGATGGATAGCAGTATTTAATCGTTGTTGATCACTATTCAAATTATTTTGAAGTGGCAAAATTATAGAAAAATACAAGTAAGGATATTATAAACATGATGAGAGAAATGTTTGCACGATTTGGCACACCTGAAACCTTAGTGACTGACAATGGACCACAATACGTATCGAACGAATTCAAATCATTTGAGAAACTTTTTGGATTCCATCATAAGACAAGCTCTCCATACCATCCTCAAGGAAACAGAAGAGCTGAGTATGGAGTGAAGATTGCGAAAAACATTCTACACAAATGTAAGAACAATAATGAAGATCCTTATTTAGGACTCCTAGAATGGAGAAACACTCCATCTTCAGGTATGAGTACCTCTCCATTACAACGAATGATGGCGAGAAGATTACGATCACAAGTTCCACCGTACAAGAAATTACTAAAACAAGAAGTAATTTATGAGACTGAAAGAATTAGAAAATTGAAAGAAAGACAAGAAAAGCAATATAACAAAGGAGCTAAAGAATTAATCAAACTTAAACCTAATGATGTTATTAGATTTTAACCTCACGGTGAAACAGAATGGAAGAAAGCAACCTGCATAAAAAAAATTAACCCAATGTCATATTTAATCGGAACTGATGATGGAAGAGAATACAGGAGAAATAGAAGAGATCTAATCAAAACTATCGAGACAATGCAGCATAGGACATTGTTGCCTGCTTTTGATGTATTACCGGATAACTGTCAATTTAATGCAATACAAGGAGCTACAGAAAATAATGTGACTAGTCAAGAAATTATACCAAGAGTATCGAAACGGATTACCAAATTTCCTGATTACTATTCATGGAATCATTCTTCAAAATGATAGTGTATAATTTTATATCAACTGCAAACTCATTATTAATATATGATTTATGTAAACAAGAAGGTGAAGAAAGGAAGATGTAAATATGTTATATTTAAGTTATTACTATTTAATGTTCGAAATTGGTTTCATACTTTGGTATCCAGGATATAGAATTACACTATAAGTTATCTCTCATTTAGATATATTTTATGTTATTTTAATGGATGAATAAATAATATCAAACTACTAAGGATCTTTACATATTGCTGCATCGTTTATTCAAATGGTAATTGTATAATAACTGAATGGCATCGTTTGAACATTTCTGTGCCTTATTTGTCTATTGGAAGTTATACTGTATGTCGCTAGTTTTAATCATTTACCATCACTCTATAGTTCAATACTAACTTTCTTTCTACTGGGTATATATTATATTTATTATGTTACATGTATGTATGGTTAATTAAATTTCACAATCACAAAAGGTATAGTTTACTGTAATTTAATATTAAATGTGTAAATCTTCTACGTCAAATTTTGCTAAGAGCAACCTATAGTGCTGATAACACTCCTCTGAAGAATCGCAAATATCAAGATTCTTTTATTAGACTGCGCAATGTTGTAGAAAAATATGACGAGTATAGTTCATTTATAAGTAATATTAAGGTCATAACATACAATTTAAACTTTCAGTTTTGTACAGCCTATTCACAATTTTCAGATTATGTAACGTTAGTTTGATACAGTCTAAATGGTATATATTTGTTTATTCAAACTGTTGTAATTTGATACTTTAAGTAGGGGAAGATGGTTAACAATGGGACAATAATTACAAAATCATCAGTGAACACATATTTTCTGATTAAGAATAAAAAATATTATATGAAAATATACCTTGTTTTTTATCTATTCAATTATTGCTTTAGAAATTAATATAACTCTTTCCGTTGACTAGAAAAATGTAAATAATAAACAGCAAAAAATGTTGTTTTACGGCGCAACCGTCACAACACTACATTAAGGTGGGATTCCAATGCGGCGGCTGAAGCGGCAAGAGCCACACTGCTCGAGCCATACGGCTGCTGACGCGTGGTTCTAGCCACTGATATGATTTCTAATGCTACGGCTGTAGTCGCTCTACAAGCGTCAATTTCACTGTTCATATGATGGCAGAAGCACGTGAGGACCTCATTCTTTTATACCTCATAGAGGAAGAAAACTAAGAAGATTCTTTGTTAATATATTTAGTTTTTGAATCATTACTAAATACAATTAAAATAAACAAAACTCAATATCAAGTTCCGCTGATTAGTTAATATTCAAGTGCATCATAAATATATCAGTCTACCAGCGAATAGGTACAATTTTCTATGAGCTGGGAGATAAGTAGGCGTTTTCTATGAAATATCTTTTCAAGGGAAGACTAATGTACATTTACGAGAGCGAAAACTTAGAAGACATAAATGCAAAGAGCTGACAGAAATATTTATTATTAATAAAACTTAATGCATGTGATTGTAGGTACAAACAATGATGGTACAAACTATGATCAAAATTACTTGAAGCTATACCTACAGTGTTAAAACAATTTACCTAGCTAGGTATTGAGTGAAATACATTAATAGTAATTAAGCAATAGAAAATGACAAAGAAAATACGGTTAGTTTCGATCTATCTTGATTATTACTATTTATTAGGTATCTATAATAATTTACATCTAGGTTGAGGTCTAGACTTTTTTTTTGAGGTGAGATGTGGAACGAATGTAAGACCTTTGTCTGGCTCAATTTAATAGAATAGCACTCTGGCCAACATGACGCTGCTTTGGTTATCATTTTCGCTCTAGAATTAATTAAAATACCTAAATTGAGAACGAATATTCTTTTCTGATAATTTTCGTCTTGTGTTTATTTATTTATTTATTTATTTTATAGGAATTTAAAGATGAATGATAGGAAATTTATATATTGCTTATGCTTATGGAAAGTTCAAAGATGTTTTTCAAATAAAAACTACTAAAATATTTTGACGTAAGTGAATAATAATCTATTAATTATGCGAAATAAATAGGGTGAGTTACGAAATATCGGACAGTTCCACATATAAGATATCACCCTATATACTAATACAGTGTGTCTTTGTCTGTTGGTTGGTTGCAAGAAAAATGTCACGCTTTAACATTTAATGTATAGAAAATGAATATACATACGTCACGAATTGTATATGTTTCGAACACAAATATTTTTGACAATTACATACAGAAATATTTTTATATACAGTTTTTAACAAATATTCTTTAACAAAATTAATATTCGTTAATAAATTTTCTTAACTTATTTTTAAAGTAGGTTTATTTTTTTTATAAGTTTTTAAAATTTATTCTTCAGATATATATATTTTTTATTTTATATAATATTCTACATACACTTTTTTAACAAACAGTTTTTTATCATAATTATTCTAGGTATATATTATTTTCAATTTATTTTTATATTTTTTACTATTGATAACCCACTATTTTTAGTATTAGATAATTATCATTTTTAACATTTAAAAATGTGACCTAATACACAGGATTATATTGATACTAGTGTAATTCCCATTAAAATTAATGGATTATCAATAAAAAAATATATATATCTAGAAAATATACTTTAAAAAAGTGTACGTAGAAAAATTATGTGTAAGAAAATATTTAATTAGAAAAAATGTGAATAAAGAAATTTATGCATAGAAAAATATATATGTAAAAAAACATTATGTGAAATAATTATGTTAAAAAATTGTTTGTCGAAAATGTGTATGTAGAATATCATATAAAATGAATAGAAAATATATATTTAAAGAATATATTTGAAAATCTGAATTATAAAAAAAATATATTTAAAAAAATATGTTAAAAAAATTGTTAACGAATATTAATTTTGTTGAAGAATATTTGTTAAAAAATGTATCTAAAAATTTTCTGTATAAAATGTATGAAATTTGTGTCAAAAAAAAATAAAAAATTTGTGTCAGAAAATATTTGTGTTCGATATATATATGTAATTCATTTTCTAGACATTAAATGTTAAAGCGTGACATTTTTCTTGCAACCAACCAATAGACAAAGACACACTGTGTATTAGTATATAGAGTGATGATTTATTTTTTATTTAATGGAAAAGTACACTTCTATCGGATTATACTATTGAAAACCCGTTATTTTAAACGGGAAAATACACTATAGTAGAAAAATGGAGAGAAAATAGGAGTGTGATGGATGACATTTCTACTCATATTTAATCAACAGCTAACTTTGTCAGTTATCACATTTTACGTATTTGCCTTCTAAATATTAAAAGATAGCTGCAAAAAATTACTACTAGCCGCAAGGCTGTGGCGGCTGGACTGCTCCAAGAGCAGTACAGTCGTACAGGATCCAGTCTCTTGCCTAGAGCCGCTTCGGTCGTACGGCTGTAGAAGCTCCATTGGAAATGGGTAAATGGGATATATCGGATAGCAGTCCAAAAGGAGAGCCGAGTGGATCGAGCCGCGCATCTCTAGTCGCCGCATTGGAATTCGACAAGGTGGAGCAGCTCTACAACCGACACCTTGAAGTATTTTTTTCAATTGCTAATTATTTTATCAGAATTAAGTAATTTATTTAGTATTAATTGATTATTTTTTTTATTATTAATGTATTTATTTAGTATTAATTTATTTATTTTGTATAAATTTATTTATTTTCTATAAATTTATTTATTTTGTATAAATTTATTTATTTTGTATAAATTTATTTATTTTGTATAAATTTATTTATTTTGTATGAATTTATTTATTTTGTATAAATTTATTTATTTTGTATAAATTTATTTATTTTGTATAAATTTATTTATTTTGTATAAATTTATTTATTTTGTTTAAATTTATTTATTAAGTATTAATTAATTTATTAATAAATGAATTAATATTAATTAATTTATTAATATTAGGTAATTCATTTATTAATATTAATTAATTAATAATAATAATTTATTTAACAATAATAATTTATTGATTAATAATAATTCATTTATTATTTATTTATTAATATTACTTCATTTATTAATGTTAATCAATTTATTAATATTGACTGGAAACACTTCCAATGATACCTAAATTAACAGCAAACTTTGTCTGTTATCGTGCTTCACATATTTGTCTTCCAAATATTAAAGAGAGCTGTAAAAATTACTACTAGCCGCAGCGGATTGACTGCTACTGGGGCGACTCTAGCCTTAGTTTCTTGAGCCTCTGGCCTAGAGCCACTTCGGCCGTAAGGCTGTAGAAGCTCCATTGGAAAGGGGGTACATGGGATATATCGGATAGCAGTCCAAAATGAGAGCCGAGCGGCTTGAAACGCGTGAATCTTGCCGCTTCAGCCTCCGCATTGGAATCACACCAGTCAGTGATGCGAGTTGGTGAACTGCTAATAGAAGAATACTATCCTAGAAGATTGACTAAATTTACCTTATATTGAGAGAGTTATTTAGGGGAACACTGGGACAGGCTCTGGGGCACAGTGGGACGATTAACTTAACTAATATTAAATCAAAGTTAGTATCAAATTTTAAATTGGAGGTTTTTTTCTTACTGGTTCAGCATTTTATCGGTTTCAACGGGATCATCTTTTTGGCATTCAGCTTCATCGAAGCAACATTATTTGATCTGAATTGAGCCGTCTTCTTAAATATGATATCTCAAAATCATCATCCATATCGTTTTCTTCAGTGAAGATTCCTTAATAATAAGATTTTGGCTCTGTGTTTAATTCAACAAGGACATAGTTTTCCATAATTGGCTCATTTTTTAGAGGCACGAAGTCCTTATTTCTTCGTCGAGTTAAAGTATAATCGTTGATTTCATCAGAAGAATTATCAGACAAATCCAATTCGTCTTCATCGGATGAGGATAGGGTAGTAGTAAGTTGGATGCATGGAAG